>CAIGQV010019356.1:2678337-2689180 GCA_903798115.1 Danio jaintianensis
CTTAAAACTGCTTTTAATCTTTAAGTTACTTAAAACTTAGAACTACTTTCTTAAACCAGCCTAAAGTTTGACTTGACAAACTTTTTAATCTTGTTATTAATAAAAGTGCATAATAAATCAAATGTATTATTATTATTATTATTATTTCTACTGCTTTAGAAGTTCAGATTGCATGAGTCTGCTTTACAAAACTGATATTAAAACATTATGACCAGCCTAATAACTAATAACAACTAGTTTATGCAACCAGCTCTCAGCTCAGCAGCGGACAGATAATCAAGCTGTTATTGGCACGAATGTTTATGTCATCTGCAGGCTCAGTTGAGAGCGAAAGGAGCCGGTTTGGGAACTAAAGGAAGCAGCTACAATCTCACGGCTTCTGACACCTACAAGGATGCCGTCCGGAAAGCCATGTTTGCACGCTTTACAGAAATCGAGTAAATGAAGACGGTCATGTGAATGGTGATTGTCGTCCTCTGCACTGCGGAGTGTCTGTATTTATTTTGACATCAGAAACTGTTAATGAACGGGAGATATGCGTCTAGACGTGTGCGTGTGTACATATGTACAGAGTCCTCCAGAAATGTGAAGTATGCCTTTTTTTGATTTTGATTGTTTGCTTTTCCAAAATAGATCACGAACTGTAAAGTTTATATATGATCTCGTTTTTGTACATAAGAAAATAAATGAGATGACCTGAGCTTGAGTGCTTTTTTTTTAGACAATGGACTTCTTTTCATGAAACCTTTGTAAACTATTTAAGTTAATTCAAAGTATTTGGGGGGTAATTATTTTTGTGTGTGGGTTTTGAAAAGATTACCATTCATAGCTCAGTCTTTTTTTAACAAAATAATATTTCATGAATGAGATTAGAGTGTTGTTTGTGTCACGATACTTTCTACTGGTTGTTTTGTTGGACACACCAAATATTTACAGGTCTGGCATTCCTGATAAGTGATGTGAGCTGAAAGTGAGAAAGTAGTTCTGTAGAAAGGACCAACCAGTTTCTCTTTACTGCAACGCCTTTCACTACTGGAAATACCAGGTTTGCTGAACAGAGAACCATTTACTTATTCTCATATCATTTTTTGTCTGTCAAAGTTGTGGCTGCTTGTAAAACTTCTGCGTGTTTGCACATGACCTCGGTTGTTTAACAGGTTTTTTTCACTTGCTGCCTGTGACATGACTTTTCATGCACGGATCGCAAGAACAACACCTTGTTCAAGGGAATTGAAGTGTTTTTTTATTTCAACAATACATTTCTCTGTGATGTCTGTTGATAGACTGGGTGGAGAAAGTTGTCATGTCAATGCAAACAAGAAATCAACCAATGCAAACAAGATTGAGAGGTTTTTTTTTGCGCTTGAGTAATATGTTGGATAAATGTTATCTAAATGGTATAGATGACATTGGGGTTTTTTTTTTTTTACATTTTGAAGACTCGTCAGATTTAACTTGTCAGAAGTTTGCAGAACAACAAAAAAATTATAGTAACAGCTGTAATCTGTAAATCCAATTCAATCAGAATAACAAATAAGATGCCCTTTTTTCAGATATGGTTAGACAACACCATACAAGTCAATGATTAATGGAATAACCTTGATTTTATACGTAAAAAAATAATAAAATAGAAATTTAATAAAGAAACAAAATTAAGAACAAATGACTAAATATATATTTGATTATAGATTAGCATGAAGATGTTATAAATTTGATGATAAATTCCTTTATCCACGCCTAATTTGCCAGAGCAATAAATAACGGGGAAAGGGTTACCTCGACTCAATCGTGTTTCCAGATGTTAATGTAAAAAAACGCAAACAACACTTCCATTATGAATCCAATCAGTTCAAACAATTGTATATAGAGAACAATACCCAAACATCGCTATGCGTTTGTGATCACCAATACAATTCAACTAATAAACTTAACCGACGTATGAGCCAAGCCTAAACAAGAAGTTACACACACTTAAAACAACACAGACGAGTCTTCACTGACGTCCAGAGTTTACCAGCCTCCGGTGCCTAGACTGTAGCTCTGCACAAGACGTTTGGCCATAGGAGAAATGGTCGTGCCCAACTGAGCCTGGTTTCTCTCAAGGTTTTTTTTTTTCTTCACTTTCGCCAATTGGTGAAGTTCGTTCCTCGCCGCTGTCGCCACTGGCTTGCATGGTTCGGGACTTGTAGAGCTGCGCATCGATGGATTTGCTCTTCAGTGTTTGGACTCTCAGCAGTGAAAATTAAACCGAACTGAACTGAACTTAAACTCTAAAAACTGAACTGACACCATTCCAATTCACTATAATCTTCTATGTGAAGCTGCTTTGACACAATCTACATTGTAAAAGCGCTATAGAAATAAAGATGAATTGAATTCAATTGAATTAAAAAGTGCGAACATGGCAACATGCGTGCACAAACCACAGCGCAGCTTTTGTCCGCTTTGGTGCTGGTCAAAATGGTCAAAATAAGCGTATACCAAACAACTATGGAATCCATCCGATTACCACAGCAAAAAACATGTAACAGCTGATATATATGGATGTAACACGATTTTAAAGAATTGTTTATGTTGACGTAATATGTAGATGAAGTGTTAGAGAGCAAGTACGAGTCTGCAGCCAAACTCTTCAGTCGATGAATTTCACCTTTAAAACGTATAATTCATTCATTCATTTTCTGTTCGGCTTAGTCCCTTTATTAATCAGGGGTCGCCACAGCCGGATGAACCGCCAACTTATCCAGCATATGTTTTACGCAGCGGATGCCCTTCCAGCTGCAACCCATCAATGGGAAACACCCATACACTCCCATTCACACACATACACTACGGACATTTTAGCTTACCCAACTCACCTATAGCGCATGTCTTTGGACTTGTGGGGGAAACCGGAGCACCCGGAGGAAACCCACGCAAACACGGGGAGAACATGCAAACTCCACACAGAAACGCCAACTGACCCAGCCGAGGCTCGAACCAGCGACCTTCTTGCTGTGAGGCGATTGTGCCACCGTGAACCGTATAATATTGAAAACAATTTATGTAATAAAACTATTCCATATGCTAGCTTTTCTCAGGTTTCTACTGAAAAGGTTCCTTTTACAGGAAAACAGATCAGTAAGTATTTGCAATGGAAATGGGGAATTCTGATTTATTTCACTGCGAAGTTTTCCACTTTGTATTGATTAAATTACATAAATCATTTTGATATCCATGGTAACTTGAAACAATATGCTAGTAACAGACTAATTCATGCTAACAGCTTGTTAAAAAATACTAGCCATGTGTTAGTTCATGCTAGATACATGCTTAGTAACACTGAAAACGTAAAAATACACTCACCGGCCACTTTATTAGGTACACCTGTCCAACGGCTCGTTAATGCAATTTCTAATCAGCCAATCATATGGCAGCAACTCAATGCATTTAGGCATGTAGACATGGTCAAGACGATCTGCTGCAGTTCAAACCGAGCATCAGAATGGGGAGGAAAGGTGATTTAAGTGACTTCGAATGTGTCATGGTTGTTGGTGCCAGACGGGCTGGTCTGAGTATTTCAGAAACTGCTGATCTACTGGGATTTTCATGCACAACCATCTCTAGGGTTTACAGAAAATGGTCCGAAATAGAGAAAATATCCAGTGAGCGGCAGTTCTGTGGGCACAAATGCCTTGTTGATGCCAGAGGTCAGAGGAGAATGGCCAGACTGGTTCCAGCTGATAGAAAGACAACAGTAACTCAAATAATTACTCGTTACAACCGAGCAGGGGTGAACTGGGACATCATTTTCACCCGGAAAAAAGTTATTGTAGCTGAGGCCACACAAGGTGCGATCGGTAAGTAGTGAAGGTTTAGGGTGCTATCGGTAATTGATGACCCCGGGGGGTGCGGCAGGCCAGATTGACCGTCAGGCCACCGGGAAATGCCCCTCCAATCGAGGTATGCAGAAGAGCATCTCTGAACACACAACACGTCCAACCTTGAGGCGGATGGGCTACAGCAGCAGAAGACCACACCGGGTGCCTCTCCTGTCAGCTAAGAACAGGAAACTGAGGTTACAATTCGCACAGGCTCACTAAAATTGGACAATAGAAGATTGGAAAGACGTTGCCTGGTCTGATGAGTCTCGATTTCTGCTGCGACATTCGGATGGTAGGGTCAGAATTTGGCGTCAACACCATGAAAGCATGGATCCATCCTCCCATCCTGTATCAACAGTTCAGGCTGGTGGTGGTGGTGTAATGGTGTGGGGGACATTTTCTTGGCTCACTTTGGGCCCATTAGTACCAATTGAGCATTGTGTCAACACCACAGCCTACCTGAGCATTGTTGCTGACCTTTATTTCTTTCAGTTTGAACTTAAAGCTGGTTATTATATTAGTTATAATTATTGTTTATTTATATTTGAGTTATTTCCTGAGCCTGACCTTCATTGCACATCTTTTGTCTGTACTTTATTTACTAATATTGACTATAACCCATGGCAACAGTGTATTTACGTTTCTGCCATTTTGTGTAAAGAAGAGAAATCAGGAGAGGTAATGTATATCAGCAATTAACAAATTATGCTACCACTAATAATACTAATAATAAGGCTATAATAGGCTATGCAGTGTCAGCTGCTCCTGCTCAAACGTAAGATCATAAGCAGGCAAAAATACAAGTTGATTAAACTTATCTATTTATTTAATTTGGCAGTATTTTCATATTACTTTTCATCATTTACAATCATTTCATAATAGATAGACTGATAGAACAGAAATGAAGAATGTGATACTTAGGGAAATGACCAACTTTGCATTATGTGTGTGGTGTTAATGCTTGAAAAAATATTATCTTCTGATACCATAATGTAAAAAAGTACTGCAGCTAAACCTTTTTATAGTGCAGTTTTTATATTTAGTCACATCTCGGAGGTTCTGCATTAATCTTTTTTGGTATGTTTGAGAGATTCACATGTTCATTATTATGGTTTGCAGCTCAGTTATTTCATTAGATGTTTCCCAGACAAGCAACGCAGTGTCTGTCCTGCTTATCTGGACACATCACATCTGATGCAATAAAAGTCTAGGTGTAGGAAAACACTGCTTTTCATTTATGAATGCTCCTGGCAGATGCAGTGTCCCTGTAGCAGATGACATCGGATGCGTTGTTGCAGTGGTTAGTCAGAAATGTGACTATTTATTCCTTTGCATGTGTAGTTGAATGTGTAAGCCTTAAAAAATTGGGGCAATTATTTTATTATGAGTCAACAGGGCAAGTCTGAATTGTTTGAACATTTCAGGGCTACTTGAAACCAGAAAGACTGGCCTATAATGCAGTGAAAGGTTTGTAAATACAAATTGGTGCAGACAGAATGTGTGAACAGAATGTTTTGTGGTCTAAACGATGTGAACTGACTTCCATGTAAGCAGATGAAAGCATCACAAGATTTTCACTGATTGTTTGGTATGTTTTTGACAGGAGGAGAGTAGGTATTGCTGATGGTTATGGCTGCTGGTTGTTCACAGAGATGGAAAGAGGAGTTCACAGTTCACAAACTCCACTTTTTCACCTCGAAACCTGAGCTTCTGCTTCAGCCACGAGTGAGTCAGTGTTGAAAAACTAATTCATTTAAATATAACATGTTAAACTTTTATGAACAAATTATCAACATGATTGAAAATCATACTGTAAAATGTTATATAACTGGAAACATGCATGCTAATTTTTGGTAGTATAAATAAATATGTCGACAAATGTTAGAAACAATAGTAACATGCTATTTACGACTAGCAATGTTAAAAACATGCTAGCATGATGCTAAAGCATTAACCATGTGTTAAACATAATATAAACAGGGTAGGAGCATGCTAACCTAGCAACATGTTAAGGTATCTTTGCACATCCTATTTAATGCAGCCCTAAAGCGGGTGTGTGTCTGTTCGGAATACAATGTAAAGATGCTAAAAACATTATAGCGAAATGACAGTTTGTGCTAGCAAGATGCTAAAACACATTAACCATGTGTTAAACTTGTTAGAAGAAACATTGTAGCAATGTGCTAAAGCATGTTAAACATGATAGAAACATAATAGTGGCTTCGTTAAAGCATGTCAGCCAAATGCTAAAATAATATAGGCTACCAGAAATATGCTAACAGCATGGTAATTCCTGCTATCATGATGCTAAAACACATTATTACGTGAAACTTTGTCGTAATGTGCTAAGCTAATAGTACGCTAAACATGATAGAAACATGATAGCAGCTGGCGTCATGGTGGCGCAGTGGGTAGCACGATCTCCTCACAGCAAGAAGGTTGCTGGTTCGAGCCTCGGCTGGGTCAGTTGGCATTTGTGTGGAGTTTGCATGTTCTCCCCGTGTTCGCATGGGTTTCCTCCGGGTGCTCCGGTTCCCCCCACAGGTCGAAAGACATGCGGTATCGGTGAATTGGGAAGGCTAAATTGTCCGTAGTATATATATATGTGTGAATGAGTGTGCATGGATGTTTCCCAGTGATGGGTTGCAGCTGGAAGGCCATCCGCTGCGTAAAACATATGCTGGATAAGTTGGCGGTTCATTTCGCTGTGGCGACCCCAGTTTAATAAAGGGACTAAGCCGAAAAGAAAATGAATGAATGATAGCAGCTATGCAAATTGCATAAATAATATACCAGATATATATCCAAGTCATTTTAATCCCAGATAAAAACGGATTAAAACTGATTAACAGTCTCATCCAAGTACTAAAAAAGTCATATTGAATGTTAGTATAATAATAATAATAAAATATCATGTATAAATATATTCTTATTTGTCACCATCTTGCAACTGAAGCTTTATTAAAGAGCTAGTAAATTATTACAGCTCTGATCAATGCTTCGTGTCTAATTGTTTAGATTTGTGGCAAGTATTCATGTAATAAGCAGGATAATGTACTGCCTGTTATTACCGCGGTAACAATTTGTTAGCCTAGTAACATGCTAAACATTCTAGTCAACCACTGACTCTTCACAGCCTCATCTTTGGGTAGGGAAAATAACACTAACTTTCCCTCACACTTCAGAGCACAGCGTCTTCACGACTTGATTCAACCGGGATCTGCTACAGTGTTTGTCCTCCTCTTTTTGTTTCCACAGTGTTTGTGAACGGGGCCGGGGGGGGGGGGGGTTTCAATTTTCCAGGGTCTGCGCGTGCAACAAATGGGCGGGGCTTGAGTTCCATATCGACGTCACGCCAGCACGGCTAAAGACTCGTTACCGTGGCGATTCATTGGAACCACTATGAGTCGACTCTTTTATAGACGAATCAATAGTTTTAAACACGGTGCACCAGATTTAAGCTGGATATTTCACTTCACTTAGAGCTGTGTTACACTCTGCATGGAAGGTCATTTTCAAAAACCCATAATAGGCGCTCTTTAAAAATATCTAAAGGTCATTGCATTAGCGAAGTGAGTTTTTTGATGATTAAACATTTATTAAAATATTTATTCAAGCTTACTGCACAAGTTAAATAATTCAAAATTGCGGTTTTCTATTTGAATATATTTTAAAATATTACGTTAAATGCGAAGCTAGGTTTAAAACATCTGATGAACTGCATGACTTTTTGATAATTCTTTGACGAATAGGAAGTTCAAAAGAAGTTTATTTGAAATAGAACACTTTTTTAAAAACAGTATAAAAGCTTTTTCTCATTGCTAGTCCTCACTAGTAGTAATAGTTTAAATGTTATATATGGAAACTTTTATTCTGCAAGCATGCATTAAATCAATCAATTTAATTCATTCTTTGTTAAAAGTTTAATTTTTGCAATAATATTTATAATATTAGTAATAGTAAGGATTAAAAATATAAGCACATCTAGGCCATGCATGGATTTCATTGACTTTTATTTTTATTATCAATATGGAAAGAAATTGCGCGGCTTCGTATTTTTGTGGAAACGTTGATTAACTTGATTAATAGAAAGTTCAGGAGAATCTATTTGAAATAGAATTCTGTTAAGTTAAAATGCTTAGAAATGTTATAAATGCATACTTTTATTTTGCAAGGATGTATTACATTTATCAATTTTGTTTTAACATAATATTACTAAAAGGCTTGAAAATATATGCACATTTGGGCCATGCATGTGTTTCATTATGTATTCAAGTATACATATTTTTGTGGAGACATTGATTCTTTGATGAAAAGAAAGTTCAAAAGACTTCATTTCAAATTTAATCTGAAATTAACTATTTGAAATGTTAGATATGGATCAATTTATTCTGCAAGCATGCATTCAACTGATCAATTTAATGCTTTCTTGCAGAATAAAAGCATCTATTTTAAAAGCAGGGAATAAAAACATTCACATCTGAGCCATGCAATATTATATTATATAATTATAAAGTTCAGGAGAATCTATTTGAAATTGAATTCTGAAATTAAAAATGCTTAGAAATTTTATAAATGGATACTTTTATACTGCAAGAATGTATTAAATTGATCAATTTAGTGCATGCTTGAAAAAAAGAATCCATTTATAACATTCATGATTTAGTATTATGATTTATAATATTACTAATAGTAAGGATTTAAAATAGATGCACATCTGGGCCATGCATGTGTTTTCTTATTATTTTACCCTATTTTTAAATGTGTTTTAATATACACATTTTTGTGGAAACATTGATTCATTTGATAAATAGAAATACCTCAAATTTGTTTGAAAAGTCCAAAATTAATTATTACAAATGTTATAAATTGATACTCCTATTCTGCAAGAATGTATTGAATTGATCAATATAGTGCATGCTTTTATAAAATAATCCATTTGTAACATTTATAATTTTGTTTTAACATAATATTATTAAAAGTAAGGATTACAAATATATTCACATCTGGGCCATGCATGTGTTTTATTATTATTTTACCATTTTTTTAAGTGTGTTTTAATATACATACTTTTGTGGAAACTGATTAATTTGATCAATAGAAAGTTCAAAAGGCTTTATTTCAAATTGAATCTGAAATTAACTATTTGAAATATTAGAAATTGATAAATTTATTCTGCAAGCATGCATTCAACTGATCAATTTAATGCTTTCTTGCAGAATAAAAGTATCTATTTTAAAAGCAAGGAATAAAAACATTCACATCCGAGCCATGCATGTGTTTGATGATGTTTTTTTTCTCCACCAGGTGTTAGTAGTGAGCGTGAGGCTCTGCTTTCTCTCTCCTTCCCTCTCTCCACTGCTCTCAATCTGCAATGGCTCCTTCATTCAGTGATGGGCTGCTTTTCATTATCCGTCTCTTTTCTATACTGGACCATAATCCACCCCTCGGATCAGCACTCGCTCACAGCCTTCAACATCCACTTAATCAACAGCGTGCAGACGGCTGTAGATCTGTTTCTGTCCCATACCCATACACCTCACACACGTCATCTACCCAGTTCTGGCTGCCATCCTTTATATCATATTTGCTGTTGTTTATTGGCTGATGGGTGGCACTAACCATTCTGGTCAACCATACACATACAGCATTCTTGATTTCGGTGGTCGCCCCCTAGTGGCAACAGTCAGCATTCTGGGAGTTTGTCTGGTTTGTTTACCCTTCTGTCAGTTTTTGCTGTGGAAGCTGCAGTTTTTGAGGGAGTGGATGGTGGATCATGAGAAACTGAGGAGAAAGGCTGTGAAGAGAGAGGTTTGGTGGTGGGTGAAAGTGTCTGGAGGAACAAACTCTGAGCTCGTGGTATGACTGGATCCGTCGATTTCTGTGTTTGAGAGCAGAAGATGGAGAGATCTGATGGAGGACCAGCAGTCGCAATCTCTCACGCTCGTTTGAAGGAGTTTTTGGTCAGTCTGAATCTAATTTTAGCTTCTTTATGGTGGAAAAAATGATATTAAAACGTTCTTTGCAGTAGGGCTACACAATATATCATTTCAGCATTGATATCGCAATGTGTTTGTCCACAGTAGTTACATCGCAGGATATGCAATGTTGAGTTGGGATTATAGTTGATCAACACAACAGTTGAGAATACATGAGATTTGTGGAGTTATTGCCAAGAATAACCATAACAGAGTGAAACTTTATCATTGCATGTGTTTTAAAGACATTTCATTCATTCATTTTCCTTCGGCTTAGTCCCTTTATTCATCAGGGGTCGCCACAGCGGAATGAACCGCCAACTTATCCAGCATAGGTTTTACACAGTGGATGCCCTTCCAGCTGCAACCCATCTGCAATGATTTAGTTACTAAGTTTACAGTAATATCACTACAATATTATGGACTGAAAATCTTCCACTTCCACACAGCTCAGATTCGCTATAAATGCTGGTCTCCGAAACACTGTCTATCTCCTCTGCATCTGTGTTCGTGTTGCCGGTGTGAAAATTAGCTGTTGTGCGCGTAATGAAACTCCCCTTTTCATGCAAACCCTTCCCTCTTTCGACACTCCCACCTAAACAAAGCTGGACTCACCCACTTTTTTGACTTTTTTCAGACTAGAGGTGTGAAAACACCATGCTGAGATAGGGGGGTTTTATGGCCCTTTAAAGAATGCAATGTATACACTGTAGCCAATATAATCATATTTATGCAAATAAACTGATTTTAATAATGTAGATTCACAAACAGCCCAATTTGAAAAGATTTATAAAGAAAATATATTTATATTTATTTGTAAATTTTAATTTAAAGTTATTACTAATATTTCTTGACGATTAGAAACTTTGACTATATAATATTCAAATATAAGTGTATAGGATTAATATAATATCATACTATATTATGTACACACACACACACACATATATACATACATACATATGCACATACATACATACACACACATTACATACACACTGC
>CAIGQV010019356.1:2705247-2720881 GCA_903798115.1 Danio jaintianensis
TCCATACACACTCATTCACACACATACACTACGGACAATTTAGCCTAATCAATTCACCTATAGCGCATGTTTTTGGACTTGTGGGGGAAACCGGAGCACCCGGAGGAAACCCACGCGAACACGGGGAGAACATGCAAACTCCACACAGAAACGCCAACTGACCCAGCCGAGGCTCGAACCAGCGACCTTCTTGCTGTGAGGCGAATTAAACAAACAGAATGATTTATATGAAATATAATATAACTAACAGTGTTTATTTTTCCCCTGAAATGATTACGGTCAATTGACATTTGTGCATTTGTATTGTATTTCTATTCTATTCTATTCTTTTCTGTTCTGTTCTATTCCCTCCTGTTCTATTCTGTTCTATTCTCTTCTGTTCTATTCTATTCTATTCTATTCTATTCTATTCTATTCTATTCTATTCTCTGATTTGTCTGCCTCTACTGTGTGAGTGTTGTGTCTGGTTGTGTAAGGTGTTCAGTCTCTTCCGGTCTGCAAGTGTCAGGTGTGGATCAGGGCAAAAGCTCCACGGAAACATTCCATTAAAGTAATTAGTGTGGTCGAGCGGAACTGTACAGTGCCTTTGACAGCACTGGCAGATGCTAATTTACCGCTCACTGTGACACACACACACATATGCAATAGACAGTGTGTTGTTTCAGTGATGGAAAAGCAGCTGCTTAGTCTTTCATTAGTGGGAAGGTGAAGAAAAGCAGTGAGAATCTAATGAACTGACATGACAACAGCATCATAAACACCTCGGTTTGATAGAGTGTTTATGTGAGGCAAAACCACTAATGCTTTTTCTAATTATGCATTTGAACTGTAACTCTTAACTATACATATTAGACTTCAGTGTATAAGATACAGTTGTAGTTTTAGTTTTAATTATTTGGTATTCTATGTTATATAAATACAGGGGCAGATTTAACCATTCAGTGAGGTAAGCGGATGCTATAGGGTCCCAGGAAATCTGTGGGCCTCCAATAAATTCCTAGAAGTTTCTATAAGTTATATATAACTTTGTTTTCTATCATATTTTGCATAATGAGCATCTAACTAATTATTATAACAACATAATTATTAAATCCAAGCAAATTGACCTGCATTG
Organism: Danio jaintianensis; assembly: GCA_903798115.1. Classification (NCBI taxonomy): domain Eukaryota; kingdom Metazoa; phylum Chordata; class Actinopteri; order Cypriniformes; family Danionidae; genus Danio; species Danio jaintianensis. The sequence goes on from CAIGQV010019356.1 coordinate 2,706,362, forward strand.
ATCCTGTGGGCCAGCCTGTACACCCGCCGGTGACCTACTAACACCTGAAGCTTTAAAATTGCTTAGGGCCCCCAAATGACTAAATCCACCCCTGTATACAGTATATATATATATATATGTATGTGTTCCATTTTGTTAAATTTGAAGGAATTGGATTTGTTTTCATTTGTTTAATTCATTTTAAAGAATCAAAGTTTTAATTCAGTTTTAGGCTTTTATTTTACTTGGTGGTCTTAGTGCTTCAGCTCATTTTATTTCATTTTCAAATCGTTTGTCTTTAATTATTTGTAACCCACCGGTCCTACTGCACCCATCCCATTCTGAGCTGGGATTGAACCAGCAATTCTTTGCATGGGAGTCGGTTGCTCTAACAAGGAGGCTAAAGACCATGGCCTCCAGCGTCTGTCGCTAGAGCACCTTTAGAAGTCAGAGGAGTGAGGTTTACCTACATAGCACTTCGCTAGCTGGCCTCTGTTACATATTTTCTTAAGTTTGTATTGTTCAGTCATTTTTTGTAGAATTGAAATCATTTTAGTCAGTGATAAGATATTAGTAAATTGCTACCAGACTGTCTGTGACTGTCTTTTTTTTCTTCCTTCTTTGCCCTAGCTTGCCTTAAAAAAAGTAAAAACAAAATCCATCAAAATTTCCATTTAGATACAGAGGAAAAAATAAAATATATATTTTTTGTTCACTTTGAAACAATAATCAACCTTTGTGCATAATTACATAGCAACGCCCTAGTAACCACCTAAAATGCACTATATTCACAGTGGCAGTGTTTATTTTAGTTTTATTTATAGATTATAAACTTTTGTATTATTATTTTGAATTAGCTTTTATTTTTATCTCACTAAATCCTGATAGTGGGCTACGCGGTGGTGGCTGGGTCAGTTGGCATTTCTGTGTGGAGTTTGCATGTTCTTCCCGTGTTGGCGTGGGTTTCCTCCAGGTGTTCCGGTTTCCCCCACAAGTCCAAAGACATGCGCTATAGGTGAATTGGGTAAGCTAAATTGTCTGTAGTGTATGTACAGTGCATCCGGAAAGTATTCATAGCGCTTCACTTTTTCCACATTATTTTATGTTACAGCCTTATTCCAAAATGGATTAAATTAATTTATTTCATCATTAATACCCCATAATGACAATGTGAAAATGATTTTTTGAAATTGTTGCAAATTTATTAAAAATAAAAAAACTGAAAAATCATGTACAGAAGTATTCACAGCTTTTGCTCAATACTTTGTTGATGCACCTTTGGCAGCAATTACAGCCTCAAGTCTTTTTGAATCTGATGCCACAAGCTTGGCACACCTGTCTTTGGGAATTTTTCCCCATTCCTCTTTGCAGTACCTCTCAAGCTCTATCAGGTTGGATGGGAATCGACAGTGTACAGCCATTCGGATCTCTCCAGAGATGTTCAATAGTATTTAGGTCTGGGCTCTGGCTGGGCCACTCAAGGACATTCACCGAGTTGTTGTGAAGCCACTCCATTGATATTTTGGTGGTGTGCTTTGGGTCATTGTCCTGCTGGAAGATGAACCATCGCCCCAGTCTGAGGTCAAGAGCACTCTGAAGCAGGTTTTCATTCAGGATGTCTCTGTACATTGCTGCATTCATCTTTCCCTCTATCCTGACTAGTCTTCCAGTTCCTGCTGCTGAAAAACATCCCCACAGCATGATGCTGCCACCACCATGCTTCACTGTAGGAATGGTATTAGCCTGGTGATGAGCGGTGCCTGGTTTTCTCCAAACGTAATGCCTGGCATTCACTCCAAAGAATTCAATTTTAGTCTCATCAGACTAGAGAATTTTGTTTCAGATGCCTTTTGGCAAATTCCAGGCGGGCTGCTATGTGCCCTTTACTAAGGAGTGGGTTCCGTCTGGCCACTCTACCATACAGGTCTGATTGGTGGATTGCTGCACAGATGGTTGTCCTTCTGTAAGGTTCTCCTCTCTCCACAGAAGAACGCTGGAGCTCAGACAGAGTGACCATCGGGTTATTGATCACCTCCCTGACTAAGGCCCTTCTCCCCCGATCACTCAGCTTAGATGGCCAGCCAGCTCTAGGAAGAGTCCTGGTGGTTCCAAATATCTTCCACTTAAGGATGATGGAGGCCACTGTGCTCATTGGAACTTTCAGAGCAGCAGAAATTTTTCTGTAACCTTCCCCAGCCTTCAATCAATCCTGTCTCGGAGGTCTACAGACAATTCCTTTGTCTTCATGCTTGGTTTGTGCTTTGACATGCACTGTCAACCCTGGGACCTTATATAGACAGGTGTATGCCTTTTCAAATCATGTCCAATCAACTGAATTTACCACAGGTGAACTCCAATTAAGCTGCTGAAACATCTCAAGAATGATCAATGGAAACAGAATGTACCTGAGCTCAATTTAGAGCTTCACAGCAAAAGCTGTGAATACTTATGTACATGTGATCTTTCAGGTTTTTTATTTTTAATACATTTGCAACAATTTCAAAAAATCATTTTCACATTGTCATTATGGGGTATTCTGTGTAGAATTTTGAGGAAATAAAAGAATTTAATCCATTTTGGAATAAGGCTGTAACATAAAAAAGGTGGAAAAAGTGAATCGCTATGAATACTTTCCGGATGCACTGTATGTGTGTGAATGAGTGTGTATTTGGTGTTTCCCAGTGATGGGTTACGGCTGGAAGGGCATCTGCTGCGTAAAACATATGCTGGATAAGTTGGCTGTTCATTCCGCTGTGGCGACCCCAGATTAATAAAGGGATTAAGCCGAAAAGAAAATGAATGAATGAATCCTAATAGTGCGCGACACGGTGGCTCAGTGGTTAGCACTGTCGCCTCAGAGCAAGAAGTTCGCTGGTTTGAGTCCCGGCTGGGTCAGTTGGCATTTCTGTGTGGAGTTTGCATGTTCTCCCCGTGTTGGCGTGGGTTTCCTCTGGGTCCTCTGGTATCCCCCACAGTCCAGAGACATGCGCTATAGGTGAATTGAATAAACTAAATTGGCCGTAGTGTATGTGTGTGTGTGTGTGTGTGTGAAAGTGAGTGTGTATGGATGTTTCCCTGTACTGGGTTGCAGCTGGAAGGCCATCCGCTGTGTAAAACATATGCTGGATAAGTTGGCGGTTCATTCCGCTGTGGCGATCCCTGATAAATAAAGGTACTAAGCCAAAGGAAAATTTGTTAATATTATTATTATTATTATTATTATTATTATTATTATAATTTGACCCGCCCTCCCTCTCCAAAATAGTTTGAATTTAATATTTATTTGAAAAAAAAAAAAACTTTCATGCAATATTTCTGTTTTATTTCACTTTATTTCAGTTAACAAAATGTTTTTGTTTTTTTTTTGCTTTTTTTTCCAAACAAGAACAGCACTGGTGGCAAGTTTTGCGCATTCAAGCGTGAATCTATTCTTCAAAAAAGTTAAATAGTGAATATAAATATATATATTTACAATAATGGCTAATATTTTCTGATGAATTAACAGTCCTGATATTATTCAGCACTGCAGTGGATTCAGCCAATCGTTTCTCTCCTGTGTTTTACATTTGCTGCTAAATTCAGTCTGCATTCCACGGCTCAAATAGACAGAGTGTTAGTGAACAGCTGCAGTGGTAGGGTTTATCCATATAACCTCTGCTTCCCCCCCCCCCCCCCCCCCCCACACACACACACTTCCAGGACTACTTAAAGTGTATAGAGACAACGGGACCCTGGACGTCAGCTGACCACCAGTAGCTCTTTCACTACATTGTGGAATGCTTAATCTAATGTGGAAATGTGAACAACAATGTGGACACACAGATGAGAGTTCTATGCCTTCATGGGGACGTGGTGGCAGAATGCAGATCATATCTCAGAGGAGAAGAGGATCCATGAAGACTTACTTGAAATTTACTTGAAAGAATTGATTTATTCATTTATTTTTTATTATATTATAATTTTACATTTATTGAATTGATTCTAATAAATAAATGAAAAATATGTTTTTTTAAAGTATTTATTTATCATTACTTCAATTTAATCATTTATATTTACTTTATTTTAATTGTGATTTAATGTTTAATTTAAAATAAATATATTTAATTTAAATTTATTTATATTTGTGTTATTTTTAATTATTATTTTTACATTTTGGGCAATTAAATTTAATTTAATTTTAACGCTTATTTTATTTTAATTATTTTTCCTTTCTTTAAATGTATTTTTTATATGTTTAAAAAAATAAAAAAATAAATATATATATATATATATATATATATTACATTTTTATTTAGTTGATGTTATTTTATTTTTACATCTAATTTGTTGTCATTTAAAAAAATCTCATACATTTTTGCTTTTCATTTTTAATGTAAATAAAATTTTAGATTTACACAAGAGTCATCTAAGAATCTAAAAATACCATAAAACATAAAATATAGACAGTATTTTATTCTTAGACAGGTACAGGTGTTGTATATATCTGTTTATAGAGGCGATCCCTTCTCTTCTTTTAATTAGTATGTTTTCTCATTATTGTATTGTTTTGTTATTTGCATCAATGTTAAAAATATTATAAATGTAATATATGTAATATAATATATATAATAAAAGACAGGTACAGGTAATTAAAATCCTTGGCAAATTGTCCATGTAAAGTTACTAACAAGTATATATATGTTACTATACAGTGTTAATATTATTAACATTGTACTTATAGCTTGTATATTTTAGTGTTTCCAATTTTTGTTTATAATGTAGCCTACCAATGAACAGGTTATCAACACACAGTCCTTCTCTAGAAGAAGTGGGAGGGGCCACTGGAGCGTCTCCTCAGAGGGCGGGACATAAACAACCCCCACTACTCATCCATACAACCTTCTGCAATTCACTTCATTTCTCAAAGCTGTGAGAGACGCGCTTTGTCCCAATTGTGAACAAACCACACGAGAAGAACAACTGCAGGAACATTAAACACCCAGAACACTGGAAATTTAAGCCAAAAACATCCTTTCTCGTCACACTCGACAGAGCTTTCTGATCATTGACCGGTAAGTAACGTGTGTTTGTTGGTAACGTGTGAGCTATTACTTTTAAAAAGTATATTTTGAGGCTAGCAAATTAGAAAACGCAAAGTGACTGAAGGAAAACAATGCAGTTAAATGTAAATGATGTGAAAATTGTGTCATTGTGAATATATACAGTTATTGTGGACGCAAATGTAGCATGTTTGATTCCTTTTGTGATGGTCTCAGAGAGATAGACTGGGTAATACCTATGGGTACGTTAGGTCTGTTACGTTGTAAATAAATCAGTGACGTCACGTTTATTACGTTTCTTGTAATGTAATATTCAGAAAAGCATAAAAATTACAACTAGTTGTGCACTTCAACGCACCTTTTTATGACGAGAATGCTTTTAATTTCCGAATAAAGTTGATTTTATATAGATATTACAAAAAATAAGAAAAGGGAAATTATATTTAAAAAGCTGAAATGCATAAATTGAGTGTCAGGTTTTGTCAGAAACATTTTTAAAAACGTATTTTAAACTATTATTATGATATTTGAAATGCAGAATATCATCATTGGCTAATTTGTTAAAGCATAGTTCAATAATGTCTGTTGTCCTGTTTAGTGGCTAAACAAAACATTAGAAGAACAGTTGTCTGACAATAAAACTTCTGTTGAAGGATGATGAGATCTATAAATGATTTCTTTGCATCACTTGCTTGTATTTTATTTCCATATGTGCTACATGTGGCTACTCCTTATGTAAACAGGATTTTTAACATATGTTTTATCCTTCCGCTGCCTTCCCAAATGAGATTTGCATTCTTGTCGAGTTTAGGAGAGCTTACCTGTGTTTTAGATCACCTTGAATAAATGCATCATATTTGGATATATCTGAATACATTATTTTTGTTGCAATATATTGAATTTTGGCTTGCCAGATGGCTTGTAAAGAGTCTGTGGGTTCCCTTATGGTAAAGGAACGAGAGGTCAGAGGTCACAGAGAAGGCGGGAAATCACCATAGAATAATTATCACATGATTAAGACATGTTTGTACAGATTCCAGATTAAAAGTCAGATTTTGATGACTTATGTTGTAATAAGTCAACAAAATCTATGGGAGGTGTGACCGTGTGATGAAATAAATGTCTGTTTTTCAATGACCTTCACTGTATAATCAATTAACACGAGTAAACAAGAATATTCCAGGATTTTCTAAAGACAAACACATGACATCAGCTGAACGTGACTGACCAGTGCTCACATTTTGTCCTGGTCCTGGATGTAAACATGCGTATTCATTGAGGTTTCATCAGAGATTTTGACAGACGCCAGGTCACTGACCTAACGTCCAAGGCCAGAGGTGAGCTTGTGATTTCGCGGATCAGCCGTCGTGTCTGATTTTAGTGAGGCGTTAAAGTTCATTTACATTTTATGTACAGTTGGGCTTGAGTTGCCGTTAGTATCTATGCTTTTGAGTCACAGGACTTGATCACATGTGAACACTGTTGGCGTTTATTTTTATCAACATGCTATACTTGGGATATAGTTTCAAACATGCATCACAGATATGGTCATGTGTTGAATTTTGCTTTCAATAGCCTTTTTTTCCCAAGTAAGTCTAGATGTGTAATCAGAAAATCAACACACTCTTGTGGCAGTTTTTTTTTGTTTGTTTTTACACATGTTTAATATTGTGCATGTCTCTACAAAAACATTGCCTTCAGTTTTGAATCAAATTAATCTTGTGAGTCATTTTAATTAAAACTTAAGTTGAAACATGAATAACTTAGTTTAGTAAGTTCTGATTAACATAAACGCATATCCTGTCATGACTTATGTATAATAATGTATAAATGCAAAATTCTGTAATATGCATGGATAAATTCATGCAAAATCCATTAATTATAGGAATTTGTTGGATTGTGAAAAATGGGCATTATTAGCATAATCCTGTCAGGTGGATAAAAATTATTTTTCAGTGAATTTAGGATCTAAGCGCTGCATGAAAAATTAATAAAGTTTATAGTATTTTACAATTATGATTTATTTATTCATTCATTTTCTTTCGGCTTAGTCCCTTTATTCATCAGGGGTCGCCACAGCGGAATGAACCACCAACTTATCCAGCATATTTTTTACACAGCGGATGCCCTTCCAACTGCAACCCAGTACTGGGAATCACCCATACACTCTCACATGCACACACATACACTACAGCCAATTTAGTTTATTCAATTCACCTATAGCGCATGTCTTTGGACTGTGGGGGAAACCGGAGCACCCGGAGGAAACCCACGCCAACACGGGGAGAACATGCAAACTCCACACAGAAATGCCAACTGACCCAGCCGGGACTCGAACCAGCGACCTTCTTGCTGAGAGGCGACAGTGCTAACCACTGAGCCACGTGTCACCTAATTATGATTTATTATATCACAATTCATTGAAGCTTTATCAACTGAATAAAAGAATAAATGTACAACAGTTTCACCTTTATTTACCATTTTTAAGAAATCGTTCATTCATTTTCTTTTCGGCTTAGTCCCTTTATTAATCTGGGGTCGCCACAGTGGAATGAACTGCCAACTTATCCAGCATATGTTTTACACAGCGGATGCCCTTCCAGCTGCAACCCATCACTGGGAAACATCCATACACACCCATTCACACACATACACTACGGACAATTTAGCCTACCCAATTCACCTATACCACATGTCTTTGGACTTGTGGGGGAAATCGGAGCACCCGGAGGAAACCCACGCGAACACGGGGATAACATGCAAACTCCACACAGAAACGCCAACTGACCCAGCCGAGGCTCGAACCAGCGACCTTCTTGCTGTGAGGCGAACGTGCTACCCACTGCGCCACCGTGCAGCCCCATTTTTTAGAAATCGAGTCACAGATTTTATTTATTTATTTATTTTCTGGGCACTTCGTAGTGGTACATCACTATCTTTTTCCGACCAAAGTGATGCCTTTGTAATTAAAAAATGCGCTCTATTTAGTAAATACAAGCACATAGACAGACAGATCAATCAATGGACTGATAGGAAGGATTGCATTTTAGGGAAGAAAAAAAGTATTGATTTTGATGTTTCATGCAAGATCTTATTGCTTGTAATCAGTGTGTTGCACATTCATAAGGTTAATTTATCATGCAATTATGAGACGTTGTTACACTACTAATTAAAAACAAACATAATGCAGACAGAGTGAGTGCTCTTTATCTGTAAAATAAACCTCAGAAAGAGCAATCGATGGACAGGGCAGGTCCTTCTAACCTCAACAAGGTCGAATCAGTCCTGACAAAGAGGCCAAAATGTGGTACTAGCATGGTGTTCTTGAAGTAAAAAGCATTTTCATAAATATGCTGTCACTTGGTATTAGGGCTGCGCAATATATCGCAAAAATTATAGTTATCGCAATAATAGTATATGCAATATACGTATCAGAGACCTGTTATAATTGACATTTATTTTATGCTTTGGTTGTTTATCTAATTTGACCAATCAGATTGGATGTACTATCTGTATCCCCGCCCCCTCAGTAGTTGCTCTGCTATTGGCTGGAGCCCAAAGGCGAGTCCAAAGCATAAAATAAATAATAATGGCGGGAATCAAGAGAACAGAGGAAAATGACAGCAGCCAATCAGAGTCAGAATATCTGCTTTGGTTTTCACTCATTCATAGTGTGTTAAAGACTAAATGTTTGCACCTTGACAGTTTTTAGTTAATTAAATCTGAAAAATATCTCCTACCTGTTTATTTTAATATCATTACATAAATAATTAAAAAACATGGCTAATAAATATAAAATCTTTCTAGGGAAATGTTAGAAATTGTAAGAAATATTTTTATCGCATTACTCAGATGGCATGTTTTTTTGTACGCACAAAACAGGGGTGGAAATGTATGTACGCCACTTCCCACGCAAAAGTGATCTATAAAAAAGAAACGCAATGAATAATATGCGCAGCTAAGTAAACATTTAACTTAAAGATTGACTTAATTGAACCACTTTAAATCATCACATGAGGCATAATCACTAATAAATAAATGAAAATAGATTCTGGTGTAAGTCCACTTTAATGAAGGTTTCTATGCAAATTTTATAAATCAGACCCCAGGGCTTTAATTGAAGGGTGCTGATTATAAACGTATATTGAACCTCAGTTTACCCCCAGAATCCTCTGGGGCATTGATGTAAAATGCTGGACAGGTGGCCTTTTGGTGATGCTCGGTGGAGCTCGGGATTGCTCATAAAGAAAGGAATGATTGTTTGCTGCCTGCTATTGTAGATGTGCTATTCTGAAATGCAATGATTTTCTTTGCCTTGATGTTTTGTGAAGCATAGAGTTTGATTTGTATTAATTAATTAATTTGTATTGACCTAAAAAGAGCAGTCTTGTTATATATATGGGAAACATTCGTCTTTGAATGTAAAATAACATTACCTTAGGATCAACTGAAAGGTATTGACAGACTCGTTTGTTAATTATAGGCTCAGAGATGTCTCAGGATGCAATTAAATTGTGATTCACTGTTTGCCTACTTTAAAATTCTTTTGTGCGAGCATGAATTTAGTTGACATTAGGGCTGCATGATATTTTTCTGCTATTTATATTGGGATATGAATATAATTTTACAAAATCACTTATTATTATGCCCATTTTTTATAAGATGTCTCTGATGTTCCTAGACTGTGTATGTGAAGTTTCAGCTCAAAATATCACACAAATAATATTTATAACCTTTTGAAACTGCCCCTTTTAGGCTTTGATTTTAATTGGGCCAGTTTGGTGACTGTCGCTTTAAATTCAAATGAGATTGTGCTCTTTTCAGAAGAGGGCGGAGCTACAAACGCCTATGCATCAGCCTTTGTGCATCCCAAAACTCCACATTTATATTGCCTCTTAGTCGCTGACATGATCTTCAGCAATGGTAAAAACTCTAATGGCGGACGGCTGCTTCTCACTCAGGGCTGTTTGTGCTAATGAGAGAGAGATCATCACTAATGTGCGGGACTTTCTCCTTCCGATGACGCGTACAAAAGGAGAATGTCAATCAAAGTGTTTCTGCAGACTCTTTTTATCAAGTGTGATTATAAAAAATTTTATTAATTAATTTTTACTGTAGCACGTTCGCCTCACAGCAAGAAGGTCGCTGGTTCGAGCCTCGGCTGGGTCAGTTGGCATTTCTGTGTGGAGTTTGCATGTTCTCCCCGTGTTCGCGTGGGTTTCCTCCGGGTGCTCCGGTTTCCCCCACAAGTCCAAAGACATGCAGTATAGGTGAATTGGGTAAGCTAAAATTGTCCGTAGTGTATGTGTGTGAATGAGTGTATATGAATGTTTCCCAGTGATGGGTTGCAGCTGGAAGGGCATCCGCTGCGTAAAACATATGCTGGATAAGTTGGCGGTTCATCCCGCTGTGGCGACCCCAGATTAATAAAGGGACTAAGCCGAAAAGAAAATGAATGAATGAATGAATTTTTATTGTTAGAGACTGGCTATATTCACACGTTCTTGCCACAGATTTTAGTTTAAACCTCTTATAAAAGTAATTTTTGCATAATAGGTCCCCTTTAAATAACTATTCGGAAAGAATTCCTCATTTTACATCGACTGGGATTTTATAGTGAGTTATACATAGTATATAATAAACAAACTAAGCATAGATAAACACAGTTGGTTTCTGTTTTAACCAACACCTCAAATTGATATATTAGAAACGGCTTCTATTTCTCACAGATGCGCTATTTCAGACCTCATGCGCTTTATTCAGTGTTAAATGCTAACAATGTGAGTTTGAATGCCATTTTACATTACATTTATTGCCATACTACTGAAAGCAGCAGCAGATAGTTCAGCTCAGATCTTGAAAATAAAATAAACCGTTTGAAATTGAACTTTAGTGAAATAATGCAAACCAACACAAATCAGTGATTCAGCATCTACATTTAATAATGTAAAGAGGTTTAATATGTATTAATTAGATTTTAAACCTCACCAAGTGAGTGCATATTCTGTGCTTCTGAATGGCTGTATTTAAATTTCTGTGGTGCAAACAGCCGCATTTCGGTCACGGACGCATGCTTTAAGAGCCTTCCTGACTGAATGAATAAATACGTGGTTATAATCCCAACTCGACATTGCAGATCCTATGATGTTATTATTGCAGTTTCACAAATTGCGATATCGATGCTGAAACGTGTTTAATCGACTTAAATTTGTAAAAACGATTAAGTTAACCTAATTGGTTTGTGTTTAGGACAACATGAAAGAATTGTGTGGAACCCAGTGTTTTTTACAGAGTATGTGTCTTTCAAATGATTTCCACATCACCATGGTCAAATCATACTTAGTAATGTGATGTCACTGTCTGCATATGTTGACAGCCATGCTTGTTACCTAACCATGCACTACTAGTTAAGAATTTTAAGTGAAGAAAGAATTTTAAGTGGTTAAAGTTGGTTGCTGCATGCGCACACACTCAGAGTGGCTGTCAATCATCTGTGGGAACCAGAAGTGGGAGGTTTAATGTCGCTTCAGGTCAGAGAATTCGAGAAGGGATGTAATCATGTGAAACAATGATAAAGTCTTTGAAGTATATACGCCCCACAGAATAACTTAATTATTCCCATATTTGATTCTGAGGTTTTATTTTTTTCATTAATGTGAAGTAGAAAATGAAAGTCCTAAAAATATTTATTATATTGAGTTATTTTGCTGGTCAGTATGTGTGGTGTTATTTGTAATATATATTTTTTGATGAATAATTAAAAAAAACATAGTAATTATTGTGTGTAATAATTATATAAATGTGTGTAAAAAAACTAATACTAATACTTAAACTAATTTCTAATACCTATTTTTTTTCTTTTGTCTTTGCCATGATGACAGTAGATAATATTTTACAATATTTTAAATTAGTTATGTTATGTATGTTAATTAGGCAAGATATTGACCTATACTGTCACAACAGAGGTGTTTAGTTAACTGTAACTTATTAAACTTATTAAAAGTTAATCATCTTCCAACAGTTACGCAAGCTATTTTAAGTCAATTTAATATAATAAAAGTTCAAATGACTCATAAGGTTAATTTGATTCAGCTTAAAAATTTAAGGCAACCAGTATATTTTTTTACAGTATATATATATATATATATATATATATATATATATATAATTATTTTTTTTTATTACTCCAGCCAAACTAAAAAAAATCTACTTTCTCCAGAAGAAAAAAGGCTTTCTACTAGTTATATTTTATTATATCATATCATATCATAGAAATATTCATTAATTTCCTTAGGCTTAGTCCCTTATCATCAAGGGTCGCCACAGCGGAATGAACCACCAACTTATCCAGCATATGTATTACACAGCGTATGCCCTTCCAGCTGCAACCCAGTACTGGGAAACACCCATACACACTCATTCAAATGAGTATAGCGCATGTGTTTGGACTGTGGGGGAAACCGGAGCACCTGGAGGAAACCCACGCCAACACGGGGAGAGCATGCAAACTCCACACAGAAATGCCAACTGGCCCAGCCGGGACTCGAACCAGTGACCTTCTTGCTGTGAGGCGACAGTGCTAACCACTGAGCCACCGTGTCGCCCATATCATAAAAAATTAATATTTGAAAAAGAATTACATTTTTAAAAAGGAGGTCATGTAATTGTCTGTAATTTATATGAAATGTTTCTTATGTATCTGGGACCCTGATTAACTCCAGTTGTCTTTAAACTGCTGTACAGTAGAGAAATTTAAACATGGTCTGTTCCTCACGTGTATACTGCCAGTAATACCACACCAGCAGACATGGGCTTCTGGAGCCAACCAATCACAACATAGGTTGTGTTCTCTCGTTCTTGGCATCGAGAGCTGAGATGTTTTTAAGCAACATGGAACAAACCGGCCGGGACAGACTGCGACCCTGTAAATAAAGAAGCAGACCCATAACATTTGCACTGGCGGTGTGGGAAAAAGTGTCTGACTGCAGGAAAACCATTTAGAATTTAATCAATCTTCTTGAGTCGGTGCAGGCTTGTAAAGTAGATTCAGAGAGCCTTTATAAAGGTCATTGATGACTTTGAGCGTTGTGCATGGGATCTATTTAATAGGAAAAAAAAATAAAGAGTCACTGCGCCTTCAAAACAGTTCAATAGGTGCATTGACCAAAAAAAAAATCCCAAAGAGTGAAATAACCGTCCGCACACTCTCAATAATCCAAAATACACCAGTGAGATAAAGTGATAAGCAATTTACTGAAGTAAAAAAAAGGCAAATGTTTTGATCACCTCTTAACCATTGTCAATTTAATACAGAAATATTACAAAATGTGTCAAAATGCATTGGTTAGTGTTTGTTGAAAGTAATACTTGTTTGTTATGTAATAAATGAACAGTTCTGAGAATGAAAATGCATGTAAAACTGTAGATCCGCGTGGCAAGAAGGTCACTGGTTCGAGTCCCGGCTGGGCCAGTTGGCATTTCTGTGTGGAGTTTGCATGTCCTCCCCGTGTTCGCGTGGGTTTCCTCCGGGTGCTCCGGTTTCCCCCACAGTCCAAACACATGCGCTGTAGGTGAATTGGGTAAACCAAATTGGCTGTAGTGTATGAGTGTGGGTGTGAATGTGAGTGTGTATGGGTGTTTACCAATACTGGGTTGCAGCTGGAAGGGCATCCGCTGTGTAAAACATATGCTGGAATAGTTGGCGGTTCATTCCGATGTGGCGACCCCTGATAAATAAGGGACTAAGCCTAAGGAAAATGAATGAATGAATGAATGAGTATACACAGAATAAAAAATTATTTTACAGTACACATTTCATTCAGCTGTAACGATATATATACCGTCATACTGTCCAGCTCTAATTGTGCTTTTTTTCTATAATCAAACAGCCCTACTGGGGACCTGATTATAGCACATAAACAAGGGAAAATTTGGAACACAGGAAAAATCTGATATTCATGATATGTCCCCTTAAAAGTCTATTTTGACCCTAGTTTGAGGTGTTGGTCAGTCTGACGTCAGTATTATATGTGAATGTGCAGGCTCTTTGATAAGGCTGAACATTGTTGAATGGTTATCAAGGACAGTGCATTGTGTGAAACAGCTGCGAGGATGATAAAATGATGAGAGAGCCTGACAGGTCTTTACTGCGCTTTTCACCTGAGTTATCATATTTCTCCTTTCAAAAAGTAGTTAGCTGTAGTTGATTAACTTTATGATTCCCTTCTGGCCACTTTGTTAAAGGGATAGGAGCAATTCCAGCGTTATGGATGTGACATTTGCTGTAAAATCTCAAAACATAAATTCACAGAGAGAGTATATGTTAACATTATATTGAAACATCTGTTTATATTTTCCAAAACAACTAACCACAGAGTTATGGGATTAGAAAAATATCAATCTGTAAACATTTCTTATATTTTAAATAAAGATGCGTTATGGATGTGATGTTTACGAGTTTACAGTATACAACATACTTTGTAGAAATTCTGTGAATTAAACT
>CAIGQV010019356.1:2725881-2743941 GCA_903798115.1 Danio jaintianensis
AGCGATATGAATATAATTTCACCAGATTAATGGAATAGCTCTATTTGGAACGATTTCATTCGTCTAGATCGATTGGGATGATCAAGTCTTTTTCTAAGCAGCACCTTTGCATAGATTATAATAAATCACAAGCATATATAAATATAACAGAGCAAAGATAAAAGCTAAATAAACAGTGCTTTATGGTTTTCTGGAGAGTCTAACAGTAATCAGGTAGAGAAATTGAACAATCAAACATAAAATAACATGGTCATCATTGTATAAACCAGGTAAAAATTATAATATTTAATAATATCTTTATCTTATAAACTTTAATGATTAATCTAATCCTGTGATTATCAGGATTTCACACATCGTGATATTGATGCTCAAACGATATATTGTGCAGCCCTAGTTTTAATAGTTTCACACTGCACATGTTTACTGTATTTATAAAGTGTCCGTGTCTTGAGGTCATTTAGTCTGATGCAATTTTGTATCTGCGATTTGATTGGACAGGAATCATGGAACTGATTATTCTACTTAGCCAATCACTGTAGACAAAAAATATAAACATAAAATAATGACTGCAGTCAGCGCTGATAGCCCAGTGGTTAGTCTGTCGACTAGGCATGGGCCGATATAAGATTCTGACGGTATGATAACCTTAGATAAAAATATCACGGTTTCACAGTATTGTGATTACTGCTCTTAAACATATTCTTTTTTAAATGCCTGGGTAAAAAACAAAACTTGAAAAAATAATTGACTTCTGCTGTCTCATTAGTTTCAAAAACACAGATTTCTTTACAATTTAAAATGCCATCTTCGGATATCTTTTCAGCTGGAGATACTGTTGTCCTAAAAAACTATCTTAAAAAAAAATCTTACATATATCATAGGAGCGGTATAACAGAAACCTTGACTTTTCCAAACCACAGTATACCTTGAAAACGGTTATCGTCCCATGCCTTCTGTTGACATAAAATTAAACCACGATCCAGGTGTCCCGAATTCGAATCTTGTACTGTGGACCTTTCCGAATCCCATCCCCCCTCTCTATTTCCACTTAATTTCCTGTCACCTTATCAAATAAAGGCAAAAATAGCTAAAATAAATCTTGTCATGGAAATCTGCTAAAACGAGTTCAGTCAGACAAGCGTTAGAGCAAAGCAAAAATTAGTTTATTAAAACAATCCTGCAGGATGACACCTGTTATACACACACTTTTCAACCATCTGTTTTAATACCCCTAAAAAGCGCTATACAAATAATCTTGAATTGAATATTAAAATTTAGGAGTAAAAACTACAGTAATTTGAATATTTGTAATTCATTACTTTACGCCACTGGTAAGATCAAGTGCATGTGTGCATTCATAAATGAAAGTGTTTCCTTCCGGCATGGAGAATGAGGCCACTTTAAACAGTGGTTTTGCTTCATTGGTTTTATCATCATTGTGTTTTCTCTGCTTTCATCAGATCAGAACTGCAACCCATTAGAATGTTTCATTTGTGTCCATGTGCTTCTCTTCTGAAGTCTATCAATGCAAACCTTCATTTTTAAATCACTTTAATCATCTGGCATGGTGTGTTGACTTGTCTAAGTGCACGTTTGCCCTATTTTCTTGCTTTTTCCTGCTCGGTGATGGATCCTCAATCTCTGTCAACCCTCAGAAATGGTACCCATCACGGCAGGTATGTCAATAACCCCAAAAAAACTTACTAAGGAAGTTGAAAGTAGTTCATTAAGGCAACTTGCAAGATCATTATTGATTAAATGTCTGCTATCGTCCATTCAACAGATTTGATGATCCTGACAGCTCTCTTGCGGAGAACATTGAGTTCCTGCCCAACGGCGAGAGCAAGAAGCCACGTTTCACCGATGTAAGTGTAACTTTTCAAAGTAAACAAAGTACATAATGAAATATTTCAATAAAGAACACAGAAATGAAATTATATACAGTTAAAGTCAAAATGATTATCCCAGATGTTAATAAATAAATTATATTTCCCAAATGATGTTTAACAGAGCAAGGATTTTTTCACAGCATTTCCTATAATATTTTTTCTTCTGGAGAAAGTCTGATTTGTTTTATATCGGCTAGAATAAAAGCAGTTTTTAATTTAAAAAAAAAAAACCATTTTAGGGTCAGTATTATTAGCCCACTTAAGCAATATTTTTTTGTTCGATTGTCTACAGAACAATGTTCGAAAATTGTTTTACAATGAATTGACTAATTACCCTAACTTAGTTAAGCTAATTAACCTAGTTAAGCCTTTAAATGTCACTTTAAGCTGAATACTAGTATCTTGAAAAATATCTAGTAAAATATTATGTACTGTCATCATGGCAAAGATAAAAGAAATGAGTTATTAGAAATGAGTTATTTGTTTCCATTTGTTTCCATTTGTTATGACCTCACAGGTGGTTAGTCATGGGGGAGGAGAGTAACATTAATTTTGGATGAAACGCGCATAAGCAAACACAATATCAACGAGTGAGGGACAAAACATCACGTATAACGAAATGCAACGAATTGAGATTTATTTACAAAAAGGTAGTGATAATAAGTGCAAAAATATATATACATAGAACAGTAAATATTTATGACAATATGTTTGAAATCTCAGGCAACAAACAGGACACAAAATATTTAAACAGGTAGATGGGAGAGTTAGAGAGATGAGACGCTGGTGGTGTCCAAACAATAGAAATAAAGGAAACAAAACAACCTATTCTAATGGCCCAATTTCTACCCTAACTACCCAAAAGAAAAAACATACAACAATATTGAAAAGAATATCTCCGCATCTCTTACCTACACTATGATGAGAGAAAACCAAAAATACAGCATGTGAAGCTCGGCCCTAACCTAGTGTGTCTAACAAAAGTGATATTCAAAGCCCACGTGTGCACAATGTACATTCTTACCTGTCCCATTCTCCAACCTTAAATGAGTTTAAAACTGACGGTGGACAAATGGAGAATAGAACAACAAAAGTGGACATATACCAAAAAAATGTAACACACTGAATGAACGGATTGAAATGATTCACTGACACACAACACAACACAGAAATTGAAAGTGTCCCGGGCCTCGCGAGTAGTGTCCTGTCATCATTTTTATGCCACGGTGGCAGTGGCTGGATTGGAGACAGTATGATGACGTCAAGGGGGACACGGCAAACAGCTGGGCAGCGTGAGCCAATAGGAATCAAATGTAGAGATGAAAGCGGGAAGAGAGAGAGAGAGAGAGACTGGCGAAAGGAGAAAATAATCATGATCACAAAACCATACCGTAACACAGTTAAACAGAAATGACTTCAACTGTATGTGTTTTTGTCATCAATCTGATTTTCTCTTTCAGTTTGATGGAAAGACGTCTTTTGGCATGTCGGTCTTCAATTTGGGCAATGCCATTATGGGCAGTGGGATTCTGGGATTGGCCTACGCTATGGCCAATACTGGCATATTGCTGTTCTTGTAAGTCAAAACCCTTCATTACCTTTTTAATGACAGATTGGCTGGGAATATAATTGGTTGCTGTGTGCTTGTGTGATGTGAAGCATCATTGAATCATCTCATAGTCATGCAAATTAATCTGTCACCTTCAGCCCTCAGTGATTCAGCCTTCTTTTTTTTTTACCTTACCTGAATGTCAAGCATTTGGCAACCCATTGGCGGTCTAATTGCCATGGTAATTAGAGCTTTGTTTTCCATATGTTATTTTTCCAGACATGCTCTTAAATAATTGAGTGTTCCCTTTTGGAGGCTGTTAATGGTGATGAATATGGGTCAGAAAGGACTTTCTATGGAAAAGGCCCGCCCATTGCATTGTGTTAAATGACACGCAAACCACCGTTTGACCTATTTAAAAAAGTAAAAAAAGAAAACTTCAGCTCATGCTTCAGGAGTTTTAAAGTACTGCAAATAAATAAAAAGTATGTATCCCAGTAAAATCTTAAGTATTTGAAAGTGTTTATATTGTTCAGTTATCAGATTTTTTTGTTTATGTTTGATAAGTACATGTGTATGAGTGTGTATGAGTGTGTGTGTGTGTGTGTGTGTGTGTGTGTGTGTGTGTATATTGTATACAAATATATACAAATTACAAATACAATTATATACAAATATTTTCTCATTTTAATATATGGATATTTACTTTTACAAATACTTGCATAAATGTACAATTAGTGTCATTATTGTTAATTAACCTGTAAAATGACAATTATTTTTGTTACTTTAAATTAAATAACCTTTAAGTGAAAAAAAACTTTTATATATATATATATATATATATCTAGAAATATAAATCTATTAAAATATTTCTGTTCCTATTCTATCTATTTTTAGATTCTTAAATGTTTAGTCTAACATAACTAAAATAAAAAAGTTCTAAAAGGTATATAGATATATTACAAAAAAATTATAAAATGAGAACAAACAACAAAATTGCTCAAACTTAATTTGAAACTCAAATATATTTTAAATCGATATTTTAATAATATATAATTTTATATTATTATAATGGGCGACGCGGTGGCGCAGTGGGTAGCACGTTCGCCTCATAGCAAGAAGGTCGCTGGTTCGAGCCTCGGCTGGGTCAGTTGGCATTTCTGTGTGGAGTTTGCATGTTCTCCCCGTGTTCGCGTGGGTTTCCTCCGGGTGCTCCGGTTTCCCCCACAAGTCCAAAGACATGCGGTATAGGTGAATTGGGTAAACTAAAATTGTCCGTAGTGTATGAGTGTGAATGGGTGTGTATGGATGTTTCCCAGAGATGGGTTGCAGCTGGAAGGGCATCCGCTGTGTAAAACATATGCTGGGTAAGTTGGCGGTTCATCCCGCTGTGGCGACCCCAGATTAATAAAGGGACTAAGCCGAAAAGAAAATGAATGAATGAATATTATTATAATTATTCATTCATTCATTCATTCATTCATTTTGCTTCGGCCTAGTCCCTTTATTCGTCAGGGGTTGCCACAGCGGAATGAACTGCCAACTTACCCGGCATATGTTTTACACAGCGGATGCCCTTCCAGCTGCAACCCATCTCTGGGAAACACCCATACACTCTCATTCACAAACATACACTACGGCCAATTTAGTTCACCCAATTCACCAATTCATAGCGCATGTCTTTGGACTGTGGGGGAAACCGGAGCACCTGGAGGAAACCCACGCCAACACACGAGAACATGCAAACTCCACACAGAAATACCAACTGACCCATCCGGGACTCGAACCAGCGACCTTCTTGCTGTGAGGCAACAGTGCTGACCACTGAGCCACTGTGTCGCCCTATTATTATTATTATTATTATTATTATGTTATTTATAAAATAAACTAATTACCCAATATTTAATTATATAAAATATTTATTTAAATAAACTATCTACTTAACCTCCTAAAGCTTTAAAACAACAAGAATACTACACTATAAAAATATCCGTAAATTATCAGTTTTCTGTATTTTGTAATTCATGTTTTTATTTTTCCCCATTTATTTATGCTTTTGAATTGCATTATGGGACCTTGATCTTTCTTTTTACAACTTTTAACCTTGAAAAGCTTGAAAAAGTGACTTTTATCAACAATTTTAATATTTTTAATTGATATATCGTCTAGGTTGGTGTTGTTTATTACGATACAAAACCTTGTAATAAACCGGCTTATTTCTTTGTATATTATATTATTTTAAACTACAAAAATGTCAATAAAAGTCACTTTGTTAAACTGTAGAGTTGAATCCACAACCGTAAATAAACAGAAAACACTTGAAACTGTTAATTAACAGATATTTTTTACAGTGTATATTCTGGCAAGCAGTTCTTATTAGTATATTTCCAAAGAGTAAAGGAGGAAAGTGAGCATGTCTCCCTCTCATTTAATCTTTATTCCCTTCCTTCTTAGAATTTTCCACTAGTAAGCTCCACCCCTTTTGTCTCTCCAAGGCCCCTTAAAGGCCACGACCTGGTCTGGCTACGCCCCTCTAACATCACTCTGCCCCCCCAATTCTAATATAGCTGTCATATTTGGTTTCTTCTGGCGGGTCATCTTGGTTTGACTGGCGAGGAGAGACGTCTAGTTCCCCAGATCCAGTCAGGTTACAAGCAACTGAATCAGGCCGATCACATTACCTCACAGGCCAAGACCAATTCCTCCAAACATAGTCTTATTTCCAGGTATAAAGCAATAAATGTATCTACCTCATGGTGGTAAAAATCTCACGCATGCCTGTCAGGAGGCAGTTTGAGCAGGTCTTGTGTTTTTAAAGTTTAGTCTACTTTACTATGTATAAAATGTAAAAATGCATTCATTTTGTTGGTTGTAAGCAGATGTTATTAGGAAGTTACTTTAACTTTGTAAAGTTTATAAAACTTTTGTTAACATGCCTTCTTACAAAGCTTGCATTAACATGTGATAGAGTGAATCACATGGACAAAAAAAATGGATTCTGGAAATAAAAATATAATGGTCAGGGAAAATGTTTTATTTCTTTTTCATTCATTCATTCATTTTCTTTTCGGCTTAGTCCCTTTATTAATCTGGGGTCGCCACAGTGGAATGAACCGCCAACTTATCCAGCATATGTTTTACGCAGCGGACGCCCTTCCAGCTGCAACCCATCACTGGGAAACATCCATACACACTCATTCACACACATACACCACAGACAATTTAGCTTACCCTATTCACCTATACCACATGTCTTTGGACTTGTGGGGGAAACCGGAGCACCCGGAGGAAACCCATGCGATCACGGGGAGAACATGCAAACTCCACATAGAAATCCCAACTGGCCCAGCCGAGGCTCGAACCAGCGACCTTCTGTGAGGCGATCGTGCTACCCACTGCGCCACCATGACACCCTTATTTCTTTTTTTCCCCCTAAATTATGGAGTGCAGTTTGTGAGTTCTGTGAGGTTTACCTTTGTGTGGTGTTTATACTTTATATAAAGTTCTGCAAGACATTTTACAGTCAAAGAACAAATATTTTTTATCTTGCGCTTAAATTCTTACTGATGCAGTGAAAGTTCAGTATTTTTTTTTGCAGAAGAAGGACCAAAATCATTTAACTGTTGCTTCCTTGATGGCACATGTTTACAGTTTAGCATCTATTTTGTGCATAAAATGTGGATATAAATAAATAAAAATGAAACAATTTCAATGCATTTACCTGGAAAGCCAGGTTATTCCATATCTTATTAGATGGTCTGAAAAAAGATATATTAAAAAAATCTATTAAAAAGTAAGAAAAACTAAAATTGTAAAATCAATACAATTATCCAAAAAAGTATTTTAAAGTATGGAACAAAATAAATAAATAAATAAATAAATAAATAAATCTCAGTTTAAATATTAAAATGCATTAATTTTGTTGGTTGTAAGCAGATGTTATTAGGAAGTTACTTTAAATTGATAAAGCTTATAAAAGATTTGTGACCTTCTTATAAAGCGTGCATTTACATGTGATTATCTCAAAACAAACAGACAAGAATAACAATTTTAGAAATAAATGTGTGGGGAAATGTTTTATTACTTTTTCTTTCAAAAATTTTTAATTTTAATTTAAATTATGGAGTGCAGTTTGACAGATTTTATTTTGAGGATCCCTTTTGTGTGTTTTTTATACTTTATATAAAAAATATTTAAATGTTTTATTCATTCATTCATTTTCTTTTCGGCTTAGTCCCTTTATTAATCTGGGGTCACCACAGCGGAATGAACCGCCGACTTATCCAGCATATGTTTTACACAGCGGGATGCCCTTCCAGCTGCAACCCAGTACTGGGAAACATCCATACTCACTCATCCACACACATACACTACGGCCAATTTAGTTTATTCAATTCACCTATAGCGCATATCTTTGGACTGCGGAGGAAACAGGAGCACCCGGAGGAAACCCACGCCAACACGGGGAGAACATGCAAACTCCACACAGAAATGCCAACTGACCCAACCAGTACTTGAACCAGCGACCTTCTTGCTGTGAGGCGACAGTGCTAACCACTGAGCCACCGTGTCACCTTAAATGTTTTAATAGTGATGAAATATTTTTAATAATGTTAAGTTTGACTTAAGTTTAGCTGAAAATAGTTATAATGTTGTTCTGCATGACTTTTTGAAGTCATAGTTTTGATCTTGCTCTTAAATTCTCACTGGAGATGCAGTGAATTTTCAGTTAAATTATTATTATTATTATTATTATTATTATTATTATTATTATTATTATTTTGCAGAAGTAGTTTTGAAGCACCAAAATCATTAAATTTGAATGATTGCTTCCCTGATGGCACGTTTTGACTGTTCAGCATTATTTTGTGCATAAAATGTGGATATAAATAAGTAACAATAAAACAGCCTATGAACAATAGCATTGTGTTTACCTTGAAAGCCAATTTATTCCACATCTCATTAGATGGTCTAAAAAAGATAAATAATAAATACATGAACATGTAAGAAAACAAAAAACTGCAATATTAATACAATTATCCCATAATAAGTATTTTAAAGTAAGGAACCAATAAAATTAATTAATTAATTTATTTGTTTGTTTTGGTTTTTCAATCAGCTTCATACATAAATATCAGTTTAAGCCCAGAATTTAAATTAGTACATCTCCAAATACCACTTATAGTCTCAATATTTAAAACGGCACATAAATTAAATTCATTCCTTCCAATAAAGCATCTAGGGCTGTGACAACATAGCAATTCTAAAAATAAAGTAAAATAAATGCAGATACACGTGTCTTTTATTGTAGATGCATTGTATATATGCAAATACTGCGTTTACTTCCTGTGGTCAATACTTATTTTACATGCTAAAGGCTTGGGCAGCTACTGAAGTGTATGAACATCCATCTCGTTTGAATACAGTCGTTCCAGAGCTCGTCTCTGCGTATTGTTAATTACTTGCCACTTATCAGGTACTTATCATCCAAATGGACTTGAAATGCACTGAATTCAGGGGCCGTCTGCCTCCTGCGGTTAAAGGGATAGATCACCTAAAACTGAAAATTCTGTTATCACTTATTCACACTTTGCATTCAGTTTCTCTCTTCTGTTGAACACAAAAGAAGAATTTTGAAAACCGGTAACCATTGACTTTCATAGTATTTGTTTTTCCTACTATGGAAGTCAATGGTGGCCAGTTTTTAATATTCTTCAAGATATATTTTTTGTGTTCAACAGAATAAAGAAACTCATAAATCTTTTAAGAAATGTGCAATATCACATGAGTAGCAGTGCGATGTTGCTGTATATCCGCACTGGTGGGAGGCGTGCTTTGGCTCGAGGCCACAGGCCGAGTGCCTTAGTGTCCTACCAGTGACGATATACAGCCATATCGCACTGCTACAAGTGTGAAATTGCGTTTATACAACAGTTCGATGGCATAATCGTGTATATATAAAAAAATCAAACACTAGGAGTCTCAAAACCGCTTTTGTAAGAGGAACTACTTTCTTCCGCCATTCCTTCACATCTGCAGCTGACGTCAGAACAGCAGAAACCGTTGCTAATTCACCAACGTCACTTTAGCTAGTATTTGAATGATTCTCTAGCGTAATGTCTAACGTGATGACAAAACAGGTGATTTTGCTGACATTTTAAGATTATAAGGCTGAACGCCATGAAATGCCATCAGTCTACAGAGATTTCCCAATATTTCTCTGTTGCAATCGGGAGATCACAATAATTAACCCCGAAGAAGCCAGAGCAAAGCAAACACTACCAGATTACTATGGTATAAATACAGCTCTACAACATACAAAAGAGAGAGATCGACTTAGAATGTCACCTACCTGATCTGTAATGATTTGTTCTGCTGTAGTTTGACGTTTACACTGAGTTTTTCTCCCCTAAGGACTTATTATGCTGTCTCTGTCGCCATCTTGTGGCAGAACGTCAACCGTCTTTGCTCTGCTCAGAATGACAAGCTGATGGCCGCCAATGGGCTGAATCTCCGAAATTATAAATATTTTAAAATAGGCACTATCCTTATAAATAAACTGCATAGTTGCAATCTAAACAGCTACATTCTCGCATAAAAAAGCCTCAAAAGTACATTATGTTGTCCAACAGCTGCAATATTTGTCAAACTGTATCTGCTTGCCACTTGTGTGGGTGGAGTAATACACAAGTGTGAAGAGGCTGTACTAGTGCTAATATTACTTTAATATCTCACAGCTATCAGCCAATCAGATTTGAGAACCAGACAGAATTGTTGTATAAACTAATTTAAATCCACACGAGGGAGAGTAAATGATGAAGTAATTTAAATATTTAGGTGAACTATTAATTTATGAGAAAACTCACTAAACTTTTACAGATATTTAGGAAAATTGTGGTAAAAATGTTTTGTGAATATGAGCCCAGATTACTGAAAATGCATATTAATACCAGACTGAAAAAGGACCAATGTGTTCAAAAGAAGTTCAAAATGTTTACACTGCGTTTAGTATAATCCACTTTTAAATGTTTTGATGAAAATGCATTGTAATAATCCAGAGCCCTTTATGAAAGTACAAAAATGACTTTGCAAGATGGTTGTGATACAGTTTTACTTTTCTTAACAGTTGGCAAGCACAGGATTTCCATTACATTATAGCTGAAAGGGGAATTGGTTAATATTGGCTACTGGTTTGTTTGATCACTGGGTTTCAAAGAATAGCTTATCAGCAGACATACTTTTTAGCTTCCAAAACAAACACTGGCGTTATCCCAAGATTCATTCAGCAGTAAATCTTGCACAACAACACTAATATATCAGGAAAAAAACATTTTATTACTATAAGGCAGAATGGTCATGAATGGATTGTACTTTAAATACTAGCTATATTATAGATATTTTGTATTTAAGTTATTTATACATTTGTAATCATAAATATATAATATATTTATATAATAATAAATATAGCTGAGAGAGCCCAAACCATTTCAGATTAAAGGTCAGCTAAATGTCTGTTTGGTAAATAAAAGGTAGAGGGTCAATAATGAGACGCCCTGTTTTGGCTTTTGCATCCATTTGCATCCTACAAAAAAGGCATTTTAAATACAAGTTAAAGGGGCTGTTCACCCAAAAATGAACATTTACTCACTATTTATTGTTCCTGAAGTGGTTCCAAACCTTTATGAGTTTCTTTCCTCTGTTGATCACAAAAGAAGATATTTTGAAGATAAGATCAAAACCTGTAACCATTGACTTCCATAGTAGGAAAAAAATTACAATGGAAGTCAATAGTTACAGGTTTTCATATTTTCTCAAATTATCTTCTTTTGTGTTTTCCAGAGGAAATAAACTCAGAAAGGTTTGAAACAAGTAAAGGTTGATTAAACGATGACAGGATTTTCATTTTTGGATGAACTATCACTTTAAGTGTCTTCTTAAAATTTTCTTTTAGCATTTGGGAAAATAAAATGTAAGGATATAAATGTAATAATGTTCCAAAGTCATTCAGTGCAATAGATATATTTATGTAAAAAGTTAAACAACAAGAATAGCATGAACAGAACTTATTAAAATACGTAAAAGAATAAGTGATCATACTAAATTTTCCTATAGTTTAAAGGCTCAAAGAGAACTTGCTGACAAATGGGTAAAACTTTGTGATTTAAAGGATAATGACAAAGTATTGAGATTTAAAATACCTAATGAGTATTTTGGGGCTCATTAAAAATGATATTTAAATATGCTATCAAATGACTATTGTTCTAGATTCTAGATTACTATATAAACTATTGTTAAACTGAAATTTAATTGATCTTTTCTATAAAAGAAAATATCATAGACATAATTTTTGGTCAGAAAGCAATTAATTATACCAAATGTTTTGATGCCGGAAATTCGCTTTTTGTCTTTGCCGCGAGTACATTAATGTTCAGTGGAGGAACTGTAATGTTTCTCCTTAAAGATCTTCTGGAGAGAGCATATATTAGGAGTTAATCAGATGTGAAGTGATTATAATGGCTGTAATTTGTCTTCAGGTTTCTCCTGACTGCTATAGCGGGTCTGTCCTGTTACTCCATTCACCTCCTGCTCAAGTCCTCTGGTGTTGTGGGTAAGATGAGACACATTCTCACCGTCAAACCGTTGTATTTTCTGGTAACACTTTAGTTTAAGTCCCAATTCTCACTGTTAACTTGTGGCTTATTAGTGTTTTTTTGCACACATCCACTTTATTTCATGCACTGAGAGAAAATAAGAATTCCATTATACGCTGTACAACGACAATAAAAAAAGTTAGTTCATTGATTCATTCATTCATTCATTACCTGCCTATTATTAAGATATTGTCTGTTTATTAATACTTATAAAGCACATATTCTGATTGAACTTAATCTACATTCTTAATAATCTCATCTTAATAATCCTAATCATAATATCTAAACATAATAACTACCTTAATAACTATTAATAAAGAGTAAATAGGAGTTTATTGAGCCAAAAGTCATTGTTAATAGTGAGAAATGTACCTTCAAATAAAGTGTGACCATATTTTTATGTCCTCATCATGCGAATAAGATATATAAATATATCTAATAATAAGCGAATAAATATATACTATAATTAAACAACATTACAAAATTAAACAAATATATTTTCTGGAATGGCGACACGGTGGCTCAGTGGTTAGCATTGTCACCTCACAGAAAGAAAGTCGCTGGTTCGAGTCCCAGCTGTGCCAGTTGACGTTTCTGTGTGAAATTTGCATGTTCTCCCTGTGTTGGTGTGGGTTTCGTCCGGGTGCTTCGGTTTCCTCCACAGTCCAAAGACATGCGCTATAGGTGAATTGAATAAACTAAATTGGCCTTAGTGTATGTGTGTGAATGAGTGTGTATGGATGTTTCCCAGTACTGGGTTGCAGCTGGAAGGGCATCCGCTGTGTAAAACAAATGCTGGATAAGTTGGCGGTTCATTCCGCTGTGGCGACCCCTGCTGAATAAAGGGACTAAGCCGAAGGAAAATGAATGAATGAATGAATGAATGAATGAATGAATGAATGAATATTTCCTGCTTTTTGTAACTTTTACATATTTAAAAAAATGATTACCAATGCAAATAATTGTACAGCTATGTAATAAAAATAATAAACAAAAAGCTAATACTGTAAAATTTCTATATATTGCATAAACTCAAATACTCAAACACACACATGCACATTTTTTACAAACATCCAATGCATTATACTGATGTAATGCTATTTTATATAAATAAATGCTCTAAATCATATTATTTTGAAGACTATATTTTATATTTATTTTACATATAAACCATAAATCAATATTTTACTCAAAACGCTTACCAATTAATGACAAATCCAGAGAGCCTATAAAAACCTACTCTGAACATAATGTTTTTCTAGAGCTGTATAGTAAAATCTATAATAAAAACTTTTGTTTTGAGTACTGGTGCTGTTTTGTTAATATTATTAATATTAATATTATTATAAAAAATATTATTATAAAAATTAATATTTTTTAAAGCATGTTAAGAGACATTTCTTGCAATGCAGTTGTTGTCATTTTCATGTTATTGTTGTGATGGTATTTTATTTCTGAAAACACATTTCAGCTTCCAGTTTTGGTTCTACTAGATTTCCATGTTAAACTGCAGGCAAAGATAATCATAACAGGAGAGTCAGTGTTTTGTGGAAACTTGGCTCGTCTGCTCAGATTAGTCTCTCTCTTCATGTTTTGCTGATATTCATTTCCAGGAATCAGATCATATGAACAGCTGGGATTCAGGGCCTTCGGGATGACAGGGAAGATGGCAGCCGCAATCGCCATCACTCTGCAGAACATTGGAGGTAAAGAAAACCTGATGCCAGTGTCTGCTTTCACATTAATATTTGCCCAAACAGACATTTTGAATGCCAAATTATTATTTTTAGATGCGATGAGATGCGATGAGATTAGATCTGCGATGAGATTTTGTTTTATTCCTTTTTTATTGCTTTTCTTGCATTTCTTTCATTATTTTTCTTGATGATGTTTTTTGTTTTTGCACACACTTTCTGAATTGTTAAAATGTTAAAACGTTCTTTTATGCTTATAATTAATATGGTTATAATTATACATATATAAAAGTATGTAAGAATGCTTTTGCTGTATTATGTCTCTTTTTACATTTAGACTGTGTAAAAATATTGTATTTAGTTTTAGTTATATTGAAATTTTTATTTATTTGTGAAAAACATTGATTCTAGAGATTTATGTACATTAAAAAGTTACTGATTCTGCTCAATGCAGAAAAAATATAGAAATAAATACAATAATAATAATAATTCCTTACATTTGCTTTTCTGGACACTCAAAGTGCTTTACATTTTTTGGGGGGAATCTCCTCATCCACCACCAGTGTGCAGCATCCACCTGGATGATGCGACGGCAGCCATATTGCGCCAGACCGCACACCAGCTGATTGGTGGAGAGGAGACAGAGTGATGAATTATGATATGGGGATGTTTAGGAGGCCATGATGGACAGAGGCCAGTGGGAAAATTTGGCCAGGATGTCGAGGTTAAACCCCTACTCCCGACCACAGAGAGTCAGGACCTCGATTTAGTGTCTCATCCGAACGACGGCGCTCACTGAGCAATATAGAGTCCACATCAATATACTGGGGCATTAGGACCCACACAGACTGCAGGTTGAGGTCCCCCTGCTGGTCTTACTAACGGCAGCAACCTAGCTTTCCCATGTGGTCTCCCATCCAGGTACTGACCCGGCACCCTGCTTAGCTTCAGTGAGCAACCATGTAAGAGTTGCAGAGAGCTAGCTGCTGGCTACAGAGATAATAGTTAATACAAAGATAATAGAAATAAATATACTAGGACAAGTACAAAAAAAAGTAAAAAAAGTGCCTGGAAAATAGATCAAATGTGTAAAAAGTAATGTAAATAAATAAAAATACCAAAATAAATGCAACATTTATAAAAACTATCTGCAAGATATATGTACAAAATAAGAAAAATAAGACACAAAAATAAGTTTAAAATATTTAGGAAGCGATGAATGGATAAAAAGTGTCTGCAGAGTGCATCAAAATAAATAAATAAAAAGGTAGAAATTAAGAAGCTAAATGTACTATAAAAATAATTCAACATTTTATTAGTTTTATAGATGCGTTTCAGCAGAAAACAAGTAAACTGAGCTTAAATGTAATGCTTATATATTCTTTTGCTTCTATTTCTTCTAATTCATTTTTGTCTTTTCTATAGCCATGTCCAGCTACTTATACATCATCAAATCAGAGTTTCCACTGGTCCTGCAGGCGTTTCTGAGGGCAGACACTACTTCAGGGTAAGTACTTTAGAGTTTCACCACAAAATCCTGAAATAAAATGAGAAAACAGTTCTTTGTGGTCACTCCAGTCACCAGTGCTGTCATTATCAGCTGACAGTACACTGTAGAGCAGGATTATCACCTGACAGTACACTGTAGAGCAGGTCAAATACCTGCAGTTCACCAGGGTAAACACTCCTAAGTCTGAAACTTGCGTCAGGAGGAGGTGTGGTGGCTGCTGTGGACTGTGATTGGTCAGTTAATCAGAGGATGGCAGCTGATTGGCTGATACCTTTCCCAGCACATCTCTGTCTTTCTGTGCATGATGCTGTTTTAAACAAGTGTAATGCCATGGAAACCACTAAACCTGCTCTTTAAAAACAGCTGCTTTTTGCCGGTCTAAGTTAAAAAAAAGTAAAAAAAAAAAAAAAAAAAAGAGCAAGTTTTAAAAGTGCCTGGAAAATGGATCAAAAGTGTAGACAGTAATGTCACAGTAACCAAAATAAATGCAACATTTATAAAAACTATCTGCAAGAAAAATGTACAAAATAAGTTGCATAACTTATTTTTATATATATATATACACACACACACATACACTCACCGGCCACTTTATTAGGTACACCTTACTAGTACCGGTTTGGACCCCTTTTGCCTTCAGAACTGCCTTAATCCTTCGTGGCATAGATTCAACAAGGTACTGGAAATAATCCTCAGAGATTTTGGTCCATATTGACATGATAGCATCACGCAGTTGCTGCAGATTTGTTGGCTGCACATCCATGATGCCAATCTCCCGTTCCGCCACATCTCAAAGGTGCTCTATTGGATTGAGATCTGGTGACTGTGGAGGCCATTTGAGTACAGTGAACTCATTGTCATGTTCAAGAAACCAGTCTGAGATGATTCGCGCTTTGACGTGGCGTGTTATCCTGCTGGAAGTAGCCATCAGAAGGTGGATACACAATGGTCATAAAGGGATGGACATGGTCAGCAACAATACTCAGGTAGGCACAACCCTAGAGATGGTTGTGCGTGAAAATCCCAGTAGATAAGCAGTTTCTGAAATACTCAGACCAGCCCATCTGGCACCAACAACCCTGCCACGTTCAAAGTCACTTAAATCACCTTTCTTCCCCATTCTGATGCTCGGTTTGAACTGCAGCAGATCGTCATGACCATGTCTACATGCCTAAATGCATTGAGTTGCTGCCATGTGATTGGCTGATTATAAATTTGCATTAACGAGCAGTTGGACAGGTGTACCTAATAAAGTGGCTGATGAGTGTATGTGTGTATATATATATATAGGTCTAATCCTGGTTTGCATAATTGATAAGATAAGTAAAAAAAGAAAAGTTTAAAAAGTGCCTGGAAATTGGATCAAAAGTATAAAAAGTAATGTATCAGGTTTGATCTAGTTTAAATGTTGTGTGGAAAACTGAGCCATCGAAAAAGCTATACTTTAATTTAAAACCCCTTGTTTGTTAACAAGATTATAAAGTCCTTAAAATTGTGTGTCTAGGGATGTCTGTTTCCACAAATGTAAACAAGTTAGCGATCATTCATTCATTCATTCATTTTCTTTTCGGCTTAGTCCCTTTATTAATCTGGGGTCGCCACAGCGGAATGAACCGCCAATTTATCCAGCATATGTTTTACGCAGCGGATGTCCTTCCTGCTGCAACCCATCACTGGGAAACATCCATACACACTCATTCACAAACATACACTATGGACAATTTAGCTTACCCAATTCACCTATAGCGCATGTCATTGGACTGTGGGGGAAACCGGAGCAAGTTAGCGATCAATTAATTGTTAATCTAAATAATTAACAATGTGTTTATACTTCAGGTGAGAAACCTCAGGCAAAAACTGTTGCTGACTGTTTTAATATTTTGGGATTTTTGGTTGTGTCATATATATCGCTATTTGTAAATCCCGCTAACTGTAAGTCTTGCTAATTGTAAATCTCGCCATCAAGACAAAAACACATGTTTAGCTGTGCCTTTACTGAATGAGCACTGTGCTACGTCCAACAGATCGCACTATTATGTCTTTTTTTTTCTTTTTCATGCCTTTAAAACCTGTTTTAACACATTTTAATCTGTTTTTAATCATTTTTATTCTTTGTTGTTTTTATTTTCTTATTGTTTCCTTTATTCCTGTTTATGTAAAGCGCTTTGAATCACCATTGTGTATGAAATGTGCTATATAAATAAACTTGCCTTGCCTATTTAATGCAATATTTAATATAAGAGCAATTGAATAATGCCTTATTTTCATATTTAAACAACAATTTACAAAACTTGCAATACAAAAAAGTGCATAGACATAGTGAACGGTAATGTTTACTAACAGCATGCATTTATGATGTCCATGCTTAATCAATCATCTATAAATTGCATAGATTTAAAGGATTACCAACAATGAATTGGCGATTGATCATTGATATGCCCACTTCTGCCTTGTGTAAAATGCATTGCAGAATAACTGGATTAGTTTGAGGGTTTCCAATCAGCAGTGAAAGTGTAGATGGGGAAGGTGATTTATTTATAAGAGCGGTGTAATTCTCTCACGCAGGCTTTGGTCCCAGAGGCTTTACTCTGTTGAACAGGTCAGCAGTGTTAGAAACGGAGTAAAGATGGAGGCGTGTGCTTCAGCGTTAACATTATGCATTGACTGAGAGCTTTTGTATAATTTCAGGGCCAGGTGCAAACTGAAGTGGCACTGTCATACACACACACACACACACACACACACACACACACACACACACACACAC
>CAIGQV010019356.1:2746965-2767986 GCA_903798115.1 Danio jaintianensis
AATATAATATAATATAATATAATATAATATAATATAATATAATATAAAAACTAAAGTTGGCGACACGGTGGCTCAGTGGTTAGCACTATGGCCTCACAGCAAGAAGGTCGCTGGTTCAAGTCCCGGCCTGGTCAGTTGGCATTTCTGTGTGGAGTTTACATGTTCTCCCCGTGTTGGCGTGGCTTTCCTCCGGGTGCTCCGGTTTCCCCCACAGTCTAAAGACATGCTCTATAGGTGAACTTAATAAAGTAAACTGGCCGTAGTGTATGAGTGTGAATGAGTGTGTATGGATGTTTCCCAGTACTGGGTTGCAGCTGGAAGGGCATCCGCTGTGTAAAACATATGCTGGATAAGTTGGCGGTTCATTGTGGTAACCCCTGATGAATAAAGGGACTAAGCCGATGGAAAATGAATGAATGAATGAATGAACGAATAAAAACTAAAGTATTCTACACAAAATATTACAGCTTCAGTAAATTCAATACTACAATATAATGTAGCGTTCATTCAGTTGTCAATTCTATAATATATACAGTATAATACACTTTACTATAGTATGGTTCAAAAACACTATACTTTAAATTACTACAGTATTTTGTAATGTAATACTGTAGTAATGGATTTTTGTTTTATCGTATTTTACATACATAGATTGTCTGTAAAAAAACAAAACAAAATAATTATTGTCTTGTATTATTCGAATTCACACTTTTATACTGCATATTTTTGTTAATGATTACATGTTGCTTAGCATTAGCAATAAGTGGCATGTAAACTCATGTTTAACATCCACAAATAGCCATAAAAAGTCAGCCACATCCGTTGCAGAGGAATCTTTATGCCCCAAACGATAGCATGTGTTACATAATATACGTATGATGTTTCATTCCCACATATAGTTGTCTGCATTTAGTCCCTCCAGCCCTCCCCGTCAGTGTTTGAATACCGGGACGAGTGGAGAAGTCTGAAAATAGAGGAGACCTGGACTCACACACACACACATACACACTGTGCAACACCTTGTGACTCGGTGTGTGTGTGTCCTCATGTTCACAGTGTGTCGTTACTTGAGTCCAGGAGTGTGAAACGGGCCATGTTGAAGTCAGCTTTGGCTATATTTGATGGTCTGTGTTGCAAAGACACAACATACCGTCTCATAAATCACAGGAATCGCAGACTCAGACCGGAGTCGGATGGAGGCGGATAGGTTGATTGCGTAATAGCTTGAGTAGTTTTCTGCAGTTACGAAAGTGAAGATGCTGTAGGTTTGCAGAAAAGGAGACTGAAAGGCAGACTGGCTTTAAAAAAAGGCTGGTAAAATTATAAATAAATGCGGTTTCATCTTTTTCAGGTTTTTTAAAAATTACTTCATGCATCATTTACAGCTCCTACTAAAAGTTAAACCTTCAATCTTAATAACGATTAATATGTATACAGCGGGGAAATTAAGTATTGAACACGTCATGTTTTTTTCCTGGGAATAAGATTTCTAAAGGAGCTGTTGACATGGAATTGAAGCAGATTTTGGTAAAAACCCAAGCAATACAAACATAACAATAAAACAAAACAAAAACATCTGAAAATGAGTTGTGTGTAATAACAATGAAATGACACAAGGAGAAAGTACTGAACTACTGAAATGTATTTAATACTTTATATAAAATCTTTTTTGGTGATGGCAGCTTAAAGACGCCTCTCATATGGAGAAAGAAGTCACGTGCATAGCTCAGGTGTGAATTTTTCACAGACTTCAACAGTGTCAAAATCTTGATGGTTCTGTGGGTCTCGTCTATAAAATCTGATCTTTATTTTGTATTCTCTATTGGATTCGAGTCAGGTGATTGGCTGGGCCATTCTACAGCTTGATTTTCTTTCTCTGAAAGCGTTTGAGAGTTTCCTTGGCTGTGTTTTGGATCATTGCCTTGCTGAAATGTCCACCCTGGTTTCATCTTCATCATCCTGATAATGTAGATGTTGGACTGAAGCAGCTAATATTCATTTACACTGAGGAAGGGCAGAGGGTTGCTGAAGAACTACTGAGAGATTTCAGCTGCTGTCTGGGCTTTCACTGCCTTTCTACACCTCCCTTTCTTCATGTGTTCAATACTTTTTTGTTGTGTCATTTCATTTTATTACGCATAACTTAAATTTTAAACTAATTAGATTTGTTTTCTTTGCATATACGTATTTCTTTGGTTGTTACCAACATCCGGGGACAATTTCAAGTCAACAGCACCTTTAGAAATATGTTTTTTAAGAAAAATGGTGATGTGTTCAATACTTATTTCCCCCACTGTATAAACTCTGGGTTCAGTAAATCTCTTTTGCTAACCAAGGCAGCATTTATTTGGTGAAAAGTAGAGTAAGAACAGTCATATTGTAAAATATTACTACAATTTAAATATCTTTGATCTATTTGAATGCATTTTGAAATGTAATATCATATAATCTCTTAGAAATGCAAATGTTTAGCTAAAAAACTATTTCTTAATATTTCTTAAAACAGTTTTTTGATTAATAGTTTTTATTTAAAATAAAAATATTTAGTACTATTTATAATTTTTTACTGTCACTTTTGATCAATTTAATGCACCCTTGATGAATTAATGTAATAAGTACTTTTAACGGCTCAGTGGTTAGCACTGTCGCCTCACAGCAAGAAGGTCGCTGGTTCAAGTGCCGGCTGGGCCAGTTGGCATTTCTGTGTGGAGTTTGCATGTTCTCCCCGTGTTGGCGTGGGTTTCCTCCAGGTGCTCCGGTTTCCCCCACAGTCCAAAGACATGTGCTATAGGTGAATTGGGTAAGCAAAATTGGTCGTAGTGTATGAGTGTGTGTGAATGTGAGTGTGTATGGGTGTTTCCCTGTACTGGGTTGCTGCTGAAAGGGCATCCGCTGTGTGAAACATATGCAAGAATAGTTGGCGGTTCATTCCACTGTGGCGACCCCTGATAAATAAGGGACTAAGCTGAAGGAAAAAGATTGAACGAATGAATGAAGTTGTTTTACCATTTTTAAATAAAAAGATAAATGTGTAAAGTAAGTAACGCTGAGCACAACTAACTTTTAAATAGTTTAGTAAATATCACATCTCTCTTTTTTACTTTTAAAATGAGCAGTTAATTAAACATTGTACTCTTTATGATATATATTGTTTTTATACCTAAAAATGGACACATTAGGAGGATTAAGATAATATCCAACAGTCAGTTTATGGTCCATGTAACATTAAAAACTAATGCTCTTTTTACAATTTGAGGAATAAATATAAAATATTATTAAAATAAGGTTTGAGTTAGGGTTGGGTGATTTAGGTTAAAATATCTCATTGTGATTTTATTTATTTTTTGACAGATATTGCGATTGTGATTTGATTTGCGATAAAAATTTTGTCATGATTAAGCTGAATATTGTAGTTTACACACTTTAAACAAAAGGAATGCAACATTCTTTGATATGTATATATAAATATATTCATTAATTGTGTGTGTTTAGCTCATATATTTGTCCCTTTTTGCTCCTTTCAAATCATGATTTATTTCAATTTCAATTAATCGAACAATGAACAATGCATGGGCGACACGGTGGCTCAGTGGTTAGCACTGTCGCCTCACAGCAAGAAGGTCGCTGGTTCGAGCCCCGGCTGGGCCAGTTGGCATTTCTGTGTGGAGTTTACATGTTCTCCCCGTGTTGGCGTGGGTTTCCTCCGGGTGCTCCGGTTTCCCCCACAGTCCAAAGACATGCGCTATAGGTGAATTGAATAAACTATATTGGCCATAGTGTATGAGTGTGAATGAGAGTGTATGGGTGTTTCTTTGTACTGGGTTGCAGCTGGAAGGGCATCCGCTGTGTAAAATATATGCCGGATAAGTTGGCGGTTCATTCCGCTGTGGTGACCACTGA
Source organism: Danio jaintianensis (assembly GCA_903798115.1). Taxonomy (NCBI): domain Eukaryota; kingdom Metazoa; phylum Chordata; class Actinopteri; order Cypriniformes; family Danionidae; genus Danio; species Danio jaintianensis. The sequence goes on from CAIGQV010019356.1 coordinate 2,750,866, forward strand.
TGAATAAAGGGACTGAGCCGAAGGAAAATGAATGAATGAATGAATGAATGAACAATGCATTAATTACAGTATTTATTAATGTTTTTAAAGTTAGTAATGAAAATAGTTGTTTATTGTTAGTTCATGGTAACTTAAACATTAACAACCACAAATTTAGATTTTAAGAATGCATTAGTATTTAATAAATGCTGTACAAGTATTGTTCATGTTAGTAAATACATCACCTATTGAAACCTGTGACCCATTTCCCTATGCAGCTTGATGTTTATACAGTGATTTTGTTTTTTTCATCACATAAAATAACCTAGCCTGAACTCATTTTACTCTTAAGAAAATAGAAATCTGAAATTGCTCTTTGCATTGGACATGGTTTGACCTGCCCGTCTGTGTTTCTGCAGGGAATGGTATCTCAATGGAAACTACCTGGTGGTGCTGGTGTCCGTCTCCATCATCCTGCCATTGGCTCTAATGAAACAGTTGGGTGAGTCCATCATTTCAGCTTCAGTCTATCTCATTTCTTTCTACGCCTCATGAAAGTGGGTCTCATTTGTACGTTTGACCCATTCAATTAGACTGTTCATATTACAGAGCATTAGTTCAAGCACTTTAAAAGCACATTTAACCAAACCGAGCATGCACTTTTAACTCAAACTTCACTAGTTAGATATAAATCTTTATTGCATAATTTACATTATCATCTTTTAGCTGCCAATGCAAAGGTACTTGCTTTGGGAATTTTTGTATATTTTATATTTATGTTAAATTATTATGTAATCTTATGTTTGTTATTTTTATTTATTTATTTATTTATTTATTTATTTATTTTTATTGGGGGAATATACACAGCTACAGAACATGTTAACAAGTATATAAAGATCCTCCACACTTTACTTATGCATACAAAATGAAACCAAATATTTCCTTTTATGATTATTTATGTTTGTTATTAGATACCCATTTATTATGTCTTAAAATAATTGACAATTTTACTAGGTATTTTATTTGCAGCATGGATATGTTTTGGTGGTATAGTTATATGGTGTCCTAATTTAATTGTATTTTGTATTGATTTATTTTGATATGTTGTTTATGATGTTTTTTATTGAATTTTGTTTGTTCATCCAGGACACTCTTAAAAAAGAGATTGAATAAATGAATGAATGAATGAATAAATAGATAAATGAATGAATTAATGAATAAATAAATAGATAAATAAATGGATAAATGAATAAATAAATGGATAAATGAATGAATGAATGGATAAATGAATGAATAAATAAATAGATGGATAAATAAATAAATAAATAAATGGATAAGTAAGTAAATGAATGAATAAATAAATGGATGAATGAATGGATAAATGAATGGATAAATGAATGAATAAATGAATAAAGAAATGGATAAATAAATAAATAAATAAATGAATGAATGAATAAATGAATAAATAAATAAATGAATAAATAAATAAATAAATAAATAAATGAAGGAATAAATAAATGGATAAATAAATAAATGGATAAATAAATTAATAAATAAATAAACAAATAAATAAATGGATAAATAAGTGAATGATTGAATAAATAAATAAATAAATGGATAAGTAAATAAATGAACGAATAAATAAATGGATGAATGAATGGATAAATGAATGGATAAATGAATGAATAAATGAATAAATAAATGGATAAATAAATGGATAAATAAATAAATAAATGAATAAATAAATGGATGAATAAATGAACGAATGAATAAGTAAATGAATAAATAAATGGATACATAAATAAATGAATAAATAAACAAATAAATAAATAAATAGATAAATAAATGAATGAACAAATAAATAAATAAATAAATGAATGAATGGATAAACAAACAAACAAACAAACATTCTGTTCTAATAAGTAGCAGCAAATTAGACCAAAACACAGCAACCGTATCTGATACCAACTGCAATCATTTTGTTGTTTGGATGTGTTTTGAGTAATTTAATATTCTTGACCTTTTCAGTATTTGTGTCTGCTGGGTTCTGTCAGCAGAGATTAGCTCTTGAGATGAGCTGTAACTTGCTGTGCTTTTCTTAGTGCATGCATTTACAGTTGCCGCTATTTCAGCCTTGAATGCATGTAGGCAACATGTCGATTGACAATAGCACTATTGACATGCTTTTACTATATTTGCATTTTCAGGTTATCTCGGATATTCCAGTGGTTTTTCACTCAGCTGCATGGTCTTCTTCCTCAGTGCTGTAAGTATTTGCTATCGTCTTTATCATTAATATGAAAATAAAATGCATTTGGGTCTTATAGTGTGATTCAATAAAGCAAAAAACAATATCAAGCTATCAAACTCATGTATTAGATATAAAAAGATACAGTTTTTCTGTGTATACGCTTTCTGTTCTAGTTAATGTTATTGTTTATTAATATTTTCTTATGCTAAAAAAATGTAAAATGTATTTGAGAGTGTGCTGATTCAGAGATTCACATAACAGTTGGCCTGCTACATATTTCCCAGAGGTGTTTTAGAGGAAGGAATATACTGCGTACACGTTATATCATATCTACACACAGCAGTGCTGACTAATGAAATAGTGACTCAGACTGACTTCAAAAGAAGATGACTGATGCGTTTAATTGGTCGCGCACACACACACTCTCTCTCTCTCTCTCTGCATAAATGTGGAGATGTTTTTTAATGTGTGTATCATGGCACATTTTGAAGAATTTAAATGTGTTTTTCTTTTTGGTTTTTGACCTGCTGATAGGGTTTTTTATTTTTAACTCACAATCTTAAAAACCTAAAGATTCTTTGTTGTCGTTTATGGTTACTTGGAAAAACATCCATAGAACATTTTCATTGAACAAAATGTTAGTTGTACTGGAAATGACTTTTCAGATGAATAAAATGTTCTTCATGTGAAGATTTGTAAAATTAAGTATTTAATTAGAGGAAACAGAAAATGGTGCATACTAGTGATGCGCGGATGGCGGTTATTTCTGCGGGCGCTGCGGATAATCTGCGGGTCGGGTAATAAAAAAATTCTTTATGTTTAATTGCGGGTGGATGAGTTTAATTATTAATGATTTTTGCATTGTATTTTTTAAACATATTTGTTAGGCGAAACCGATCCGAGAGAAACTTAAAAAGGGAGAATTAAAAATAGAACAAAAGGAAGGAAAGAAAAGTGCCACGTGGGAACGTTTTAGCAAAGGTTAACGAGGTTGAATCAAGTGCTGGGTATGTTATAGGCTATACAACGGCTGTAAAGCACTTCATATGAAAGCCACAAAACCGGTACCTCAAATATGAAACATCATGTGTGTGCTAAATCGAAAGGCCGGTCAAGTCAAAGTCAGACAAGCACTTTAAGTTCTTACATTCATTAGGACAGCAAAAAATACCACTGGAAGTTATGTGTATGCATGTGTGGACATGCATAAGTTGCATTAGTGACAGGAAAAAACACAGATAAATCACATTGGCGAATTAAATCATATTTTATAATATTACAGCAAAATAAAAATAAAACAGCCCATTTTTTAGGTTGCCCTGAAAATGTGTCTTAGTTTCCCTCACTCCACAACAAATCCTGTAAATTTAACACTGTTTGGAGAGAAAGGGAAAGGAATTAACAATATACGTTTACGTATTGCGTTAAACTTTTCCATCCATCCATCCATCCATCCATCCATCCATCCATCCATCCATCCATCCATCCATCCATTCATCAATCCATCCATCCATCCATCACTGATACTAAAAACGTAAAAAACGTTATTTTAATTTCACGGGACCTTTAACACCATTGTCTTTATTTTCAGGTGATTTATAAGAAGTTTCAGATCCTGTGCCCATTCGAGGAGTTCTCGGCCAATAGCACGCTGACACACGCTCACTCAAACATCACAGTTGACCACGCCTACCATAACAGTCATGTGATGGAGGACGACTCGCACTGCCACCCGCAGATGTTCACTGTCAACTCACAGGTGACAATGTACAGTTCAGTATGACTCAGAAAAAGCAGCACATTTTTACCTGTGCTTTTAAAATCATCATTTAAAGCAACTTTAACATCTCTGTCTGTCCCACAGACTGCATACACCATCCCCATTCTGGCCTTTGCCTTCGTCTGCCACCCAGAGGTCCTGCCCATCTACACGGAGCTCCGCAAGTAGGTTGAATGCATCAATAGTATCTGACTGCAGACTTGCATATGCAAGCTGAGATACGCTATCTTAGACATGCAGTCTCCGACACAATGCACTCAATGGAGCTAGTGATGTCACTATGAGGGGTAGGTTTAGGGGCGGGGTTAGGTGTGTGCGTTAAAAGCATTGCATCCAGCTCAGCTTGCATCCAGCTCAGCTTGCATCTTCACCCGTTCTGCAGCCAGACCCTTCTGCAATGCATTGAAAGAAAAGCTATTATGTATTCCCGGACAAAGCTTAATATTCACAGCTGAAGCTTGTGCACTGTTTTTAGCTCTGGAACAAATAGAAAAAAAGAACAGCAATGCCAGTTTTTAATTTGCACAGAGGAAGCCCTACAGTTGGAGATAACAGAATGTAAAATTCCTGTGTCTGATGTTAAACATGTTTTAAGTCTGTATATTAATGAGAAATGGCAAATGGAATGGGATGAATGTAGAAATAACAAATTGTATGAAGTGAATCCATTTGTAAATCAAAGAAATAATTGCCATTTTGAAAATAGACATGACCAGGTTGTACATACGGGATGTAGAATCGGACACTCAAGACTTACACACGCATATTTATTGAAATGGGAAGAAAAACCTATCTGTGACTTGTGTAAGAATATTTTGATGATAAAACATATTTTAATAGAATGTGTGTTTTTAAATGATATTAGAGAACATTTTTATTCGGGAAATATTTTAAGTTAGTGTTTGATATGGTGCCTTCTGGAGCAGTTTTACAATATTTATCTTTAATCAAACTAAAAGATTGTATATGACTTCTTTTCTGTGTTGTTGCTATTTTTTTTGTTTTTTTGTTTACAATGTATGTTTGTTAAGAAACTGATATGATTGTATGTTATATATTGTACATTTAGTATATATTGTACATATATGTTTTGCCATGAATATAGCCAATGCTGCTGATATGGCATTAAAACATAAATAAATACATAAATAAATAAATTAATAAATAAATAAAGCTGTTATGCACAATTTAGTTCAATAAGGTGTTTGAACAGAAGTGTGTGTAAACAACTAGTCTATAATTGTAAAAATACACAATTTTTATAGTTCCAATTAGTAATCTCTACTAAACCTGATAACGATATATCACGGTATAGTAACATTTCTGTAAATTCAAACAAATAATAGTAATCATATGATTATGATAATAATCATAATCATATGTGATCATATATCTCACTTTCAGGGCAAATGTTTGATTAAAAAATTTTGAAATATAAAATCCATATTTATTTAATATAAAACACTTTTCAAAGACTAATGATTACAGGTCCAACACAAAAATAAAACATATCGCTAAATAAAACGCAAAATGTTAATTATTATTACTATTATTAAAAAAAAGTAAACTGCAGTTCATATTTCTGTCTGCATCTCCATAGTAGTGTGTATTATTGCACTCATACAAATGATGAAAAAGTATTACCGTTACCAATGTATTTTGTGAGACCCGATATATAAACGATATAATGCACAGCCCTGATCCCAATAAATCATAAACGGTCTTTCCAAATGCATGGCTGCAGATTTCGCATTAGTCTTTCATCCATTAAACGTGCAATGAAACATACCTGACGTGCAAAACATGTGCCCTTCAAAGCAACCCTGTACTTGTGTAGTCGTTTTTGTACATATAAACTGAATAGGAATCTCATTTTATTTCTCCTTGCAGCCCAACACAGAGGAAGATGCAGCACGTTTCCAACATTTCCATTCTGATCATGTACACTATGTACTTCCTTGCTGCTCTGTTCGGATACCTCACCTTTTACAGTAAGTTTAACTCTTTTATATTTATCTAATACTAGTGTTTTGCTACACATTAGATGCATCTGGCTCATTTTTGCATTGAATTATGCATGAATCATATATTATCTTAGGCAGCATATCCGAAATCACATACTACTGTAGAACTTTATATTTTAACAGGAGATTTAAATTTTTGGGTGTACTATATCTTAATTAAGTGCATTATATAAAGTAATGATTTTCCTATTATTTCAGTGTTTTGATCATTTAGACCTGAGTATGAGTATGTATTAGCCCTCTTGAATTATTAGCCCCCCTGTATATTTTGTTCCTCAATGTCTGTTTAACGGAAAGAAGATTTTTTTCAACACATTTATAAACGTAATAGTTTTAATAACTCATTTCTAATAACTGATTTCTTTTATCTTTGCCATGATGACAGTACATAATATTTTACTAGATATTTTTCAAGATACTCATCTTAAAGTGACATTCGTACAACACATTAAAAGCGTTCAGAACAGCCATTATATAAGCGCAAACGCTCGTGCTCATGATTAATGTACATTCATTATTATATTCATGTATGATTATATATCATTATTTGCAATAATATTCCCTCAACTGTTACCATTTTAAAGTAACTCTATATGGCGCAATTTTAAAGTAATTGTAAATAACTTGTGGAAAGGATTAAAGCAAAAGCAGGATCTTCATCATTATTCATAATTTAATTCATACATGCAGCTACTTATTTTGCGCCATATAGAGTTGCCATAATGATATATAATCATATACATGAATATAATAATGAATGTACATTAATCATGAGCACGAGCGTTTGTGCTCATATTATTATGGCTGTTCTGAACGCCTTTAACGTGTTGCACGAATGCGCGTCTGCAGTTAGGCTATTCTCTCCCTGTGGGCCGGTGCAGACTCACTGGCCAGACATTGGCCAGATAATAATAATAATAATAATATTAATAATAATAAATGCATACATAAATAAAAGCAAAAAAATAAGTCGTGATCATGACATAACAACTTTTTGTTATGTTGAGATCATGAGAAAACAACTTCTTTTTATGTCGAGATCACAAGAAAACGAGTTGTTATGTCGAAATCACGAGATAATTAGGTCATAATCATGACATAACGAGAGAAAAAATATTTTAATGCATGGCCTCTTAGGATTTCCGTAGAAAAATTCCTTGCTCTGTTAAACATCATTTGGGAAATATTTGAAAAAGAAAACAAAATTCACAGGAGGGCTAATAATAATTTTGACTTCAACTGTATCTGTATGCATCGTTAAATAAAACAAAAACTGCAGATTAAGCTGAAAGATTTCTTTATTTCTCCACAGCGAATGTTGAGGCTGAGCTCCTGCACACGTACAGCAGGATCGACCCATACGACACACTCATCCTCTGTGTGCGTTTGGCCGTTCTCACCGCCGTCACACTGACTGTGCCCATCGTTCTGTTCCCAGTGAGTTTCGCGTCCACACATTATGGACAGATTGTGCTGTGCAGATTTGATTTCAGTGTGATTAACATAAAAAAAGAGAAAAAAAAATCATACACCAAGCAAAATATAAATTAAAATTTTTTATTAATATAACAACATACTGGGGGCGACACGGTGGCTCAGTGGTTAGCACTGTTGCCTCACAGCAAGAAGGTCGCTGGTTCGAGTCCCGGCTGGGTCAGTTGGCATTTCTGTGTGGAATTTACATGTTCTCCCCGTGTTGGCGTGGGTTTCCTCCGGGTGCTCCGGTTTCCCCCACAAGTCCAAACACATGCGCTATAGTTGAATTAAATAAGCTAAATTGGCCTAAGGTTGTATGGATGTTTCCCACTACTGGGTTGCAGCTGGAAAGGCATCTGCTGTGTAAAACATATGCTGGATAAATTGCCGGTTCATTCCACGGTGGTGACCCCAGATAAATAAAGGGACTAAGCCAAAGATGAAAATGAATGAGTGAATGAATGAACAACAGGCTGCTCTACAAATTATAATGCAGATGAACATCAGTGTTATTTTAGTCTAATTGAGATGCTATTACAGGATTTACTAATAGCTTTCTTTAATATTTATTAATAATTTGAGTTTTATGATAAGTTAAATGTTGGTAATTTTGCTATGCATTCACATTTTTATTTGCAAATAAAAAATATTTTTATTACTCAGTTTAGTACATCAAGTTAAACTTTTTAAATAAGATAACGCAGCTAAATATCGAGATATAAATCAGATTTTAAATACATTTTTGGGTGGATTTTAGATCTAAAAATATATAAACAGTGTAAAAAAATAGTAATAATCTTTTACTTTTTAGTTTTAAAAAAGCAAAGAAATAATTGTTAAAAATGATTTATGTGTTAATTATTTTACTCCTTTTATTTCATTTAATTTTTCAATTATTATCTTCAAATTGCTGTGCAGATTTGATTTCAGTGTGATTAACATAAAAAAAAATAAAAAAAATTTACATATAAAATACATATATATAATAATATAACTACAGGCTGCTTTGTAAATTATAATGCAGATGAACATCAGTGTTGTTTTAGTATAATTGGGATACTATTACAGTATTTACTTATAGCTTTCTTTAATATTCATAATTGTTTTTAATTTTAAGATTAGTTAAATGTTGGTAGTTGTTTTCATTTGATTTGCAAATAATGTATTATATAATATATTATATTACATCACGTTAAACTAATTGAAAATATAAGATATTCAAGTTAATTTCCAGTTAGATTAAATAAATAGTTTTTTAATCTTATTTATTTCAGATCATATTAGTTTTGCAAATATGCAAAAATAAATAAATAAATAAATAAATAAATAAAATATGAAGTTTTAGATTTATGATTTTTGATTAAAGGGATAGTTCACCCAAAACTGAAAATTCTGTCATCATTTACTCACGTTTTACTTGTTTCCAACTTTTAAGAGTTTCTTTCTTCTGTTGAACACAAAAGAAGATATTTTAAAGAAACTGAAAACCTGTAACCATTGACTTCCATAATATATTTTTTTTTACTATGAAAGTCAATGGTTACAGGTTTCCAGCTTTCTTCAAAATATCTTCTTTTGTGTTCAACGGAAGAAAGAAACTTAGAGCCACTTTGGAGTAAATAGTGAGTACATCTTCATTTTTGGGTGAACTATCCCTTTAAGTTAGCTGTAATGTCTCAGATAGGAACTGGTTTAAACGATTTTAATTTTGACTTTCTGCAACATGCCACATATGCCAAAATAAGCAAGAGATAAGATAAACTTCCTTTAATTTGTGAAGTATTAAATTCACTGGATTAACTAAATTATTACTGTGAGGTTATGTAATACTCTGGATCATAACCAGGGGGTCGGGACCCACTAGAGGGCCTCGGTACACTTTAAATAGCATTTCTGAAAATGATTTAAAATAGGGTTTTAAATAAGATGCAGCTGAATATCTGGATGTAACCCAGATTTTTAAAATAATTTTGGGGGGGGAATTTTAGCTCTAAAAATTTATTATTAGTGTAGGAAAATAACCAAACCGCTGAAATACTTGGGAAAAAAGAATAGAATAAAATAGTTAATAATAATCTTTTACTATTAATTTTAAAAGGATGGAGAAATAGTCTTGTTGTAAAAAATATTTATGCATTCATTATTTTTCCTCCATTTATTTTATTTTATTTTATTTTATTTTATTTTATTTTATTTACTGTTCCTGAAGTACTAGGGTTCTTACTGTTTTGGAAAACCTGGATGTATATAAGGGTATTTTTAAAATGTTATTTCTAGACCTGCAAAAGTTGTGTAATAAATTCTTAGAAAGTCATTTTCCATTTTATTTCTAGTTATGTAAAGATCTGAAATATATCATATCGAAATTATAATGATATGTGAGTTTACCCAGGATTTTATATGCTGTTTATATTAATCAAGTGGTTGTCTTGTGAAACATTTTCTTTATCCACAGTTAAGCTCATAAATAAAAAAATACTACTAATAATAAAATAAATAAATAAATAAATAATAATTTGAAGCAAGCAGTTTTATTTTTACAGGGCCTTTGAATATTCTCTTGGAGAATCTTGAGAATCAAAGATCAAAAACCACTGATGTAATACATGATCCATATTTGAGGTAGAATAGCAAAAATAGACATATTGTGATATTGTGATATATATAAATACCGTTATTGTGATATAAAATGACTCATGGTGCCCACACATGAATATTGCATGGTATATAGAGTCAGATCTTGCCGTGCAGACTTACAGGCATAGGTTACCCAAAAATGGAACTTTCCTCATCATTTACACACTCATTCTTTCTTCTGATAACACACAAAACAAGATACTTTGAAGAATGTTGAAAAAAAGCAGCCATCAACATCCATAGGAGGAACAAAAAAATACTATGGACGTCCATAGTCATGTTTCCATACAAAAATGCAAATTAAACTTATGCACAAAACTGTAATATCGCATAAAACATTTGCAAATAAAGCAGCCATGAACAAACCATTCAAAGAGAACAAAGTCATCACTTCCTGATAAACTGGGGCCAAATATCAAAAAGAAAAACTGAATTTGCTGAGGCAGGAGAAGCTGCGTGAGTCTTTTTTCTTATATAATAAATTGCTTGCACCTCAAAAGATGAAATGCAATGAACACATGGCTTTTAGAGGTGTGAGACGCTTTTTGGGAGCGAAGACACTCAAGACTGGAGATAACAGTAATATAATAATAATACTGGACCACTGTGAAGATAGACTTTGGCTGAAGGATTTCAGAATGACAATAACAACTTTTCAGATGTTTTACAATGTGCTTGCTCCGCTGCTTTGTCCATTAATGCCGTCCCATTGTACCCATTTTTGTTATCACGTGATCGCTTAAAACAAAATCACATGACTTTTTTGATGCACTTACTGGAATTTATTCGGTAAAAGTTGTTTCCATCATAGTTTATGCACATTTAACTTTATCCTACTCAGTTTTGTGTATTTTTTGCGCATTTCAGCATTTATGTGCATCTTGGAATTTCTATTAAAGCGGCCCTATTATTAATTATGCCCATTTTTAGAAGATGTCAAATAAGTCTCTGGAGTGCCTAGAGTGTGTCTGTGAAGTTTCAGCTCAAAATACCACACAGATAATTTTTTATAACTCTTTGAAACTGTCCCTTTTAGGCTTTTATCCTAATTGTGCCATTTTGGTGACTGTCGCTTTAAATTCAAATGAGACTGTGCTCTTTTTTTTTTTTTTTTTTTAAAGAGGGCGGAGCTACAAACACCTTTGCATCAGTCTTTGTGCATTCTAAAACTCCACATTTTTAATGCCTCTTAGTCGCTGACATGATCTTCAGCAAAGGTGAAAACTCTAATGGCGGTCAGCTGCTTCTCACTAAGGGCTGTTTATGCTAATGAGGGAGAGATTGTCACTAATGGGTGGGGCTTTCCCCCTCTGATGACACATACAAAGGGAAAATGTCAATCAAAGTGTTTCTGCAGACTGTTTTCATGATGTGTGGTGTGTTTTGATTCCAACAATCTTCAGTATATCTTCCTTTGTGTTCAACAGAAGAAAGAAACTCAAAATGTAAAAGAGTACATGATGACAGAATTTAGATTTTTTTGTGTGAACTATCCCTTTAAAGATGACCAAGGATGACGTAAAGCTTAATTTTCCTTCTTCTGTTAGGTGCGGAGAGCCATTCAGGAGATGGCCTTTCCTAATAAGAGCTTCAACTGGATCCGACACATCGCCATCGCTGTCGTTCTCCTGACGCTTATTAACATGCTGGTCATCTTCGCTCCCAACATCCTGGGCATCTTTGGCATCATTGGTGAGTTTTTCAATCCTCGCTGCTCCAAAAGCTAGATCAGGGATGCCCAAATGTTTTCTTATGAAGAACCAAAAACCAAACTTGATTGAGGGTGGTGGGCCGAAGGTAAATATATTAAACTCTGTTATATTAAAGTCGCCATGGGTAATTTCCTAATTTATTTAACATCTAAAAATTATAATATTGGTTTATATTAATTAATGCAGTATATACATTTGAAGTCAAAATTATTAGCAACCCTGTATATTTTTGTCCCTATTTTCTGTTTAACGGAGGGAAGAACTCATTTCTAATAACTGATTTCTTTTGTCTTTGCCATAATGACTGTACATAATATTTTACTAGACTTTACGGCCTTTCAAGACACTAGTATTCAGCTTAAATTGACATTTAAAGGCTTAACTAGGTTAATTAGGCGAGTTAGGGTAATTAGGCAAGTCATTGTATAATGATGGTTTGTTCTGTAGACCATCGAAAAAAATATTGCTTAAGGGGGCTAATAATATTGACCTTAAAATGGTTGTAAAAATATTAAAAACTGCTTTTATTTTAGCCTAAATAAAACAAATAAGACTTTCTCCAGAAGAACAAATATTATAGGAAATACTGTGGAAAAAAAAAACATTTCCTTGCTCTGTTAAACATAATTTGGGAAATATTTTAAAAAGAAAACAATTCACAGGAGGGCTAATAATTTAGACTTTGACTGTAGATAGTCAAAAATGTGCTTTCTGAGAACATGGAAATAGGAGGGAAACAATTCAGTGGTCAAACAGGCGTCTGAAACGGCAAAGGAAAGAGTCACGCTGGCGTCAGATGTTGGTGTTGTTTTCTCGGTGTGGTTAAAGGACTCTGACTCTTGTGTTTCTGGCCTTGAGCTTCAAACGTCACTTCTTTGAACAGAAAATGTTGTGCTTGTAAATCAATATTTTTGTGTTTAGCTTATATTACTGGAAAGACGGTGAGTGTAAAGGTTTCATTTGGTGGAAACCAAAACAAATCAATGATATGAAACACTTTAAAAAAAAATTTACGCTTATTTTTTATGCTCTTTTAGCATAAAAATATATTTAATTAAATATTTAATATTTAATATTTAATATTTAATATTTAATATTTAATTTAATATATTTTTTATATTTAATTACAATTATTATTTTTCGATCACTTTTAATTTAGCATTAATAATTATTACATTTTTAATTTGACTTTCATTCAATTTTCAATTTAATTTCTTGCATTTATTTTTCATTTAATGTAGGTTTTATATTTTATTTAATTTGTAATTAATTAAGTAAATTTTTTTATTTTCTATTATTTAGTTTAATTACATTGTACTCAGTTTTATTATATAGTAAGTTATTTAATTTCATTGTATATTTTATTATTATTATTATTATTATTATTATTATTATTATTATTATTTCATTTCATTTGAGGTGCTTCCCAGATTTAGTTACTAGCTAATATTTTTAAAGATATAGACTATAGACCATTTCAATGTGGTGATGATATTGGCCCATGAACATTTCATGCTTGTTGTCAAACTGTTTTAATAACTGTAACAAGAGGCAATTCAATCATATCTCAACGTTAACATAGCTGTCATATGTTATTTATCAGTATGTGGACTTCTTAGGATTCTTGGAAGCTATGGAAATTAAAAATCTAAAACGGAAAATACGTTAGGATTGTTTACCTCCCTCAAAACGGTCTATAAATGACCCACAAATCTTACTGTGATGGCCATGAAACAAAACCGAAATAATATTTGCCCAACACAGGCTTTTCATTGAATGTTTCCATTCTAATGTTCATCAGCAAAGATAGCACGTTTAATTGTCATCAGTGTCAGTTTTAATTGTATTCAGCTGATTAGCTCATTTACATTTGTCTCGTTTTCCCTCCTCCAGGTGCGACATCCGCTCCGTGTCTGATCTTCATCTTCCCTGCTGTTTTCTACATCCGCATCGTACCCAAGGATAAGGAGCCAATGCGCTCCACTCCCAAAATCTTTGTGAGTTTTGTTTGTATGATTTAGTGCTGCCCAGAAAGCAGTTTGAAAACTGTTTGAAGTCTGTTTATACCTTGATATTCCCGTTATCTGTGTCTGATACTTCCTGACTGAGCTGTTTTTTCTGCTTCCCATCATAATGGATGAGGATTAACAATACACTTTACTTTACTCCTGAAATAAATGTACTTTTCTTTTAAATTTCTTAAATTCTTTTTAAAATTGTTATATATGATATTTTTGAATAATATTTAATTTGTTTAAAAGTTTTATTTATTCCGAATTGTTTGATAGTTTAATTTAGCATTAATAAATAATTTTATTTGTTCCTTTTGGATTTCTTAAATTGTTATTTTAAATTGTGTAATATGTTTTTATATATTTTTTGAATAATATTTAATTTGTAAGTTTTATTTATTCCAAATTTTTTGATTGTCTAATTTAGCATAAATACATTATGTTTCCCTTTTCATTTCTTAAAATGAATTTTAAATTATTATTTACTATGTATATATGTATATATACTTTTATATATTTGTAATGATATTTAATTTGTACGTTTTAATTAAAGCTTTTTATGAAGTATAATTTTAATTAAATTTTATTCAGTAGAATTTTATTATTTAGTTTATTTCAGCTTATTCTTTTCATTTCATTATTTCAATATATTCAATATAAATATAGTATTTTCCTTGTCTTTATTTCCGATGAGTTCCTAATGCAGCATTTAGTTAGTTTTAACATTCATATACAATATTGCCTACTTATCTATTCATTTAACAAATAATCTAAAAGTCAAAAATTATTTTCAGTGCCTTTATTAATGAAATCATTCAATTAATGCAAGGCATTAGATGGGATTAGACGGGATTAGTTTTTCACCATGCGAAAAGTCCCGTCATGTGATACTCCATTTGGTGACTGGAATTGCATGCATGTATGTTACTTTGCATAAAAATAAAATACAAAATCAGCCAATGAAAACAGTAGGCTGGAATTATGCAAATGTCTTACAATATTCAATATATCGACTTATCGCACAACACATGGACATGACCTCAATCATTTCTGGTGATGCAATATATATCGCCCATACATAAAAACCAATTCTAGCAACACTTTAGCTGATTGTGCAACATCTCTATCTCTATTGGAGGTGTCAGTGTCAGCATGGTTAAATAACACTATAGTATTTACTATAAATTACTATAGTTTATTTTCATGTGGGTGTCTGACGACTGAGAATAGATCTGGTAGCAGATATCGCAGCCTCTGTTACTTTTAACCTTGCACTTTTTTTGTTAACATTTATTATTATTTATTTAGGATATGCGTTTTCACATTCTGATTCCATCGCCTACTTATTAAAATGTTAAAATGACTATAATTAAATTAAATTAAATATTCCTATGAATAAAATATGATGTGTTCTGTGGAAGAGTGTACTTGCATTATGATGATATTATATTGTCATTCTGGCATTAATGAGTGGCATAAAATGGTCTTAAAATGACAATAATAGCGTTTACCGCAATATATTTTGGTGCAATATATCGTACGACAAAAAATAGATATCGTGACAGGCCTAGTTACAAACCTATGTATAGTTGTTTCAGATAGAACTGCTTTTTTTAGGCAACAATAATTCCATTTATAATAGTGTGAAAAAACTCAAACATGATGGGACTCTTCAGTTTGTGTAGAAAAATAGAAAATATTTTGCTTACTAACAGTAATGTTTTCTATTTTTTTTAAATATTTTTTCCAGGCTGCCTGTTTCGCTGGATTGGGGGTGTTATTTATGATAATGAGCTTGAGCTTCATCATCATTGATTGGACAACGGGCAGTGGCAGTGCTCTCGGCGGCCACTAGGGGACAAACTCTGATGAATGTGTGTGATTGTATGAGAGTGTGTGGTGTACGTTTGGTAATGATTTATTTGTATCCGTATTTGTCTGACACAGAGGATGCTCTATCCCGCGGTGGGAAGGGAAAGTTGCGGGGGACCCGAAGCAAAATCCCAATTTCCACAGATGACAATAATTCGGAAAAAAACTGCATAAGTCCAATATACTATATTTGTGTCAGTTTGGAATGATTTATTTTTATTTATTGAAGGGTTAATGCATCCTTACTTATCCTGTAGAAATATGCTTTTATTGCTCAGATTTGCTATACATTTGTTTTTTATTCACTTTCTGTTTTATCAATCCAGAGCTTTTACCCTTGACACAACCACAAGTACTGTAGAAACACACGACTGTCAAAAGTGATTAGTTGACTTTACTTAAACTGAGTGAATCTTTTGCCTTAAAATGATTAAGTATATGACCTATGTGTCTAATTATAGAAATTAATCCAATAAAAGTTAAGTTGACTTAACAGTTCTAAATTATAACAGGTTTACTCACTTTTTAAAAAAGGATAGTTTGCCAAAAATGTACAAAATGTATCATATTTTACTCATATTTACTTTATTTATTCACCCTTGTGTGGTTTCTTTTTTCTGTCAAACACTAAAGAAGATATTTTTAAGAAAGCTGGAAACCTGTAACCATTGACTTCCATAGTGGGAATACTATTGTATATTACTATATAAGTCAATGGTTGCAGGTTTCTAAATTTTATATATAAAACTTTTTGTGTGTGTTTAACAGAAAAAAGAAAGTCAAAACAAGTGTTAAAATCAAATCAAATAATTTAATTATTATTAAAATCATTAGAATTATTAGACTAAATTATTAGACTAAAACTAAATCATACTGAATAAAATGTCATTAAAATTATACTAAATAAAACTTAAATGAAAACGTACAAATTAAATATTCAAAACACATTAAATAATAATTTGAATTTAAGAAATTAAAAGGAAACAAATAATTTATTTATGCTATATTTAACAATTAAAAATTAAAAAAATAAATAAATAAAACTTACAAATTAAATATTATTAAAAGAAATATAAAAACATATTAAATAATAATATTACATTTAAAAAACTAAATGTATTTATGCTAAATTAAACATTCAAAAATAAAATATTTTAGGATAAATGAAACTTACAAATTAAATATTATTAAAAACAATATAAAGACACATATTACATCACAATTTTTAAACAAGTGAAGAGTGAGTAAATGATTTATAGAAATTCCATTTTTGGGTGAACTTTCCCTTTAAGTAATGTAACTAATTGTTTTTTTACAGTGCATAGTTATACCCTTCACTCAAAAAATGATGTTTGCTGTTTGTTCTAACTACTTGTTT
>CAIGQV010019356.1:2779741-2789741 GCA_903798115.1 Danio jaintianensis
GTCCAATATTTCCTTCATCCATCCGTCCAATATTTCCTTCATCCATCTGTCCAATATTTCCTTCATCCATCCGTCCAATATTTCTGTCCAATATTGCCTTTATCCATCCAATATTTCCTTCATCCGTCTGTCCAATATTTCCTCCATCCATCCAATATTTCCATCCAATATTTCCTTTATCCATCCAATATTTCCTTCATCCATCCGTCCGTCCAATATTTTCTTTATCCATCCATCTAATATTTCCTTCGTCCATCCATCCATCCATCCATCCATCCATCCATCCATCCATCCATCCATCCATCCATCCATACACACACAGATCATGCAGACTTCATATGATGTTTTTTTTTGTAGCTAACTATTGAATGACACAATTCCACATTGATTTTATTCACCCAAAATGTTCATTTCTGATACTGGAATGATGCCTTGCTCATGACTTGCATATATGAAAAAACACAATTCTGATACCTCAGTGCTCTGTCAACTATATTATACGTTATATTAAATATAAGAGTTTTCAGATTGCACAGAGATCTTACATACCGTGTGCCATCTATTCATCAATGATGTTTTCATGCAATTGTTTTATCCAGGTCAGTTGCAGATGTTCTCAAATGTTCTCGAATGCATTATGTAATGCTTCCACTAGCTATACTTACATTAGCTTTACTCCCCGCTGTGTTGGAAAAAAGCCGAGTTATCAATGTTTAATTATGGAGACTGCATTGTCTGTTATGCTGCTGGTGTCATAAATAATCTCAGTTATCGTGTTTTGTGGCTGTTTCGCGTCAGTAATACTTTGACATGGTAATGAGGCAAGGTTTGCGCATGCTGTTTGATTTTTAGCATGACATCCAGGATTGAAATAAACAAGAGTCTGCAGGTAGTGCGGGTTCTCCAGTAACCCTGCTGTGAGAATCAGATAAGTACAGCTCCAAACAAAAGACTTCACCATTCAATTATGCTTCATTAAAGCTGAGTGCTCCTGCTGTAACCAATCCATTTATATTTTGTCAGGTCCACTGGTGGTAAATGAAAGCGTACTTGATTTGGAAAGTGCACGGGGGTTCTGTACCGAATGTATGTTGCGTAGATGTGCACCTGTCTAATTATTAGGGATTGTATAATGTCATTCATTTTATTTTGACTTTTTGGTAGTCATGTAGATTAGAGTAAACACACTGTAAATAATGGCTGGGCTCCACAATCGATTTTGTGTGGGAACGACATGAAGGAATTGAGTTAACTTATTAGTTTTTACAAATTTAAGTGGATTGAACATAAAACAATTAAGTTGTAAACAAAAAAACACTCAATTGTGTTTCAGCTTGTTTTATTGAAGTAGTTGGAACAAACGGCAAACATTGTTTTTTGAGTGCAGTGGCTGTTACTGATGAGACTTTCCACAATATTTTGTCCAAAAATAAATGGTATGCAGTAGATGTAAAAAAAAACAGTAAATAAATTGTTGTTAGGAAATATTGTGGAAAATTTATTTCAAATTTAATAGTTTCAAGGATATTGGGAAAATGCAAAGACTTAAAATGAGACTTAATTATTTGACATTTACATAACATAAAATGATTACACAACATTTAAAAAAATTAAAATGACAAGTTTTTGTTGGTGTATAAACAATTGTTTCACTGATTTGTCATTTTAGTTTCATCTTCTGTAAATCGTTGCAAAAATGTATGATAATATATTTTTTGATTTAAATAACTAAATTCAAGTAATTTTAATGTTGGAAAGTTTTTTTTTTTTTTTTTTTGGCAGAAATTAGTACTGCTTATTCACAAGGTGGCGTCACGGTGGTGCAGTGGGTAGCACAATCGCCTCACAGCAAGAAGGACGCTGGTTCGAGCCCCAGCTGGGTCAGTTGGCATTTCTGTGTGGAGTTTGCATGTTTTCCCCGTGTTGGTGTGGGTTTCCTCCGGGTGCTCTGGTTTCTCTCACAGTCCAAAGACATGCGCTATAGGTGAATTGAATAAGCCAAAATTGTCTGTAGTGTGTGTGAATGAGAGTTTTTGGGTGTTTCCCAGTGATGGGTTGCAGCTGGAAGGGCATCCGCTGCGTAAAACATATGCTGGATAAGTTGGCTGTTCATTCTGCTGTGGCGACTCCTGATTAATAAAGGGACTAAGCCGAAAAGAAAATGAATGAATATTCACAAGGTTGTCTATATATATATATATATATATATATATATATATATATATATATATATATATATATATATATATATATATATATATATTTTTTTTTTTTTTTTTTAGATGATGCGAACAGAGGCCAAGCTATGTAGGCCTATTAAATTTGACAAATATTGTCTGATATTAATTGCTCTTTAAAATTCTGGGTTGTTTCAACTCAAATTCCTTTTGATTATTTAAAAAAATCTTTAAAAAATGTAACCCAATGAGTGAGTTTTATCATATTTGGGTTGAAACAATCCATTATTAGTATAGCCTTGCACTGTATGTTTTTAAATGTGTCAAAATCAAGGTACAGACATTCATGTGCCATATTTTAACGCAGTCTGGTTAACGTCATCATGAAAAGCAGGCCTGCTTGCTGCAGTATTATCAAATATATTACCTTTCTAACACCTTAAGCATGTTTTTAAAAACTGCAAGTGTGTGAGAGATGATCATTTCAGCGTTTTTTAACTTGGTGCATGTAACTTAGCTTGAGTTTTTAAACCGTCAATAACAAATTATGAGTCCTCAATGTCATGTACATGTTTACAGCCGGCGGCGTGGTGGCTCAGTGGTTAGCACTGTTGCCTCACAGCAAGAAGGTCGCTGGTTCGAGTCCCGGCTGGGTCTTTTGGTATTTCTGTGTGGAGTCTGCATGTTCTACCTGTTTTGGCGTGGGTTTCCTCCGGGTGCTCTGGTTTCCTCAACAGTCCAAAGACATGTGCTATTGACCTTATTCTTCAATGCGGAAGTGCTCATTTTTGCGATTGTTTTAGAACTTCCGATTCAGCTGCCTATGGGAGAAATGACTAGGAATACTAAACGGCAGAAAACGGTCAAACTACTTATTCTACAAACAAGTGTTTGCATGACTATACAGACAAAGTAGAATAATATAATAAGAAAATATCAGTCAAGCAGCAAAACGAGCTGTTTTTAACGTCTAAAAATGAATGGAAGTGAATGAGACCGGAAGTCTCAAGCCAAAATGATTCAAATGGCTGCGCCCGCTCGTACGCGGAGATTAAGGTGAATAGGTGGATTGAATAAGCTAAATTGACCATGATGTATGAGTGTGAATGTGAGAGTGTATGGGTGTTTCCCAGTACTGGGTTGTGGCTGCAAGGGCATCCGCTGTGTAAAACATATGCTGGATAAGTTGGCGGTTCATTCCGCTGTGGCGACCCCTGATGAATAAAGGGACTAAGCTTAAGTAAAATGAATGAATGAATGAATGAATGAATGTTTTCAGCCAAAAATGGGAAACTTTTAAAGCTTTTGTTTACATGACAACACAGTTTTTGTGTAAACACCTGAAAACGAGAGTCTTTGAAAACAGTGACGTCATTTGCATGCATAGTATGTGTTTAGAGGAGTGCACAAACAGTTATGGCAGAGTATGTGCACTGTAAAAATTATCTGTTAATTAACAGTTTCCGTATTTTGTGATTTGCAAGTGTTTTCTGTTTATTTACGGCTGTGAATTGCATTATGGGATGTTGATCTCTGCTCTGTCGACTTTTGATGTTGAAAATTCAACTCTACAGTTTAACAAAGTGACTTTTATTGACATTATAGTAGTTTGAGACTATTCCACTATTCCACGCCATTTTTTAGTATAAATAGTGTAAGTAGTGCGTTCACATTGAGAAAAGAATAAGTGCACTTTAAATACCCGGGTGATGCACTTATTCAACCAGTAAAAAGTGTGTTATGTTGGACATTTCACGCACTCAACAGTCGCAGCTTTGCTCAAAAAAAAGGGAAAAGGGTGGAGCTATTGGGCGCGCATGTTGGATTACATTATTTATTTTGGATTTTGAAAGCAAAATTCTCCTACGAGAGTGATTATACCGCCTCGCGATGGTGAATGCGGTTATACTCATGGCAGGTATTATTTGGTACTTTGGTCATTTATTTCTTTAATTTGGCAACCGTCAAACGTCATCTGGGAAACGGTTTGAATGTCCGCTTAGTAAAAAAAACGTTAGTGTTCCATTTGGGACGACACTACATACATATACTATGCTGTTGAGTGTATAAGTGCATAAGTACATAGTGCATAACTGCATAACTGCCATTTGGGACGCAGCTATTGTTTAAAAAATAATCGAGAGCTGTTTGTAAAATAACAGTAAATGTACTGGCAGTTTATTACAAGGTTTTTGTAGCGAAATATACAACACCAACCCAGACAATATATCACTTTAAACTATTAAAAATGTCATTAAAAGTCACTTTTTCAAACCTTTCAACATCAAAAGCTTTTGGAGGAAAGATCAATGTGCCATAATGCAATTCAAACGCATAAATAAGTGGAAAAGAAAAAAACATAAATCACAAAATACGAAAAACTATCAATGTACAGATATTTTTTACAGTGTGGTATACTGGCCTGGAATACTTAATACAGAATTTCTGGTCGTTTTTACAGATGTGTAAAGGCGGATCGTTTTAAAAACATTGTCTTGTATGTCTGAAACTTTTTAAAAGATGCATTAGGAAAACGATTTCATTCTTGGCTACATGGCTATTGTGTAAACGGCCTTAATCTCTGAAAGTTAGAGTAGTGTCTTCATCTGTGGCCTGATTTTGCATGCATGGGCCTGGGAGCTCAGCAGCGCGTCTGGAGCGTCTGTGTCCTCTCTGTCATGTCCTGTTAGCGGCTCAGCATGTGCTGTGATTCTGACAGCATGGGGACAGGTGGGACGGCAGCCTCTCAACAATACACTTTACCCTGCAGAGAGAGATCCAGCGCTGGGAGAAGAAGCTGCCCGGGGAATACACAAGAGCTAATCAAAGAACTGGATGAACGTAGCCTGACACCGACTCTCCCTCAGTGACTTAAACTGTGTTCGGTTTTTAAAAATATCTCCATGTAAATAAATAACAACAATCTAGAAAAGCGCGCATACTGCATTATTTAACATCGCACACTGTAAAAAATATCTGTAAATTGACACTTTTCTGTATTTTGTTATTTATTATTATTTTTTGTTTTTAAATTGTATTATTTATTATTATTATTATTATTATTATTATTATTATTTGTATTATTATTATTATTATTATTATTTTATTATTATTAGAATTTTTATTATTATTATTATTATTATTGTTGTTATTATTATTTTATTATTATTATTTTACTTATTTATGGTTTTGAATTGCATTATTGGACCTTGATCTTTCCTCAAAGATTTTGATGTTGAAAAATTTATTATACTTTTATTGACAATTTTATTAGTTTAAAGTGATATATTGTCTGGGTTGGTGTTGTATATTTCGCTACAAAAACCATGTAATAAACTGCCAGTACATGTTCAGTTATTTTACAGACTTATTTCTTTATTTCTTATTTCTTATACATTATATTAGCTCAAACTACTATAATGTCAATAAAAGTCACTCTGTTAAAACTGCCGTTTTGAATTTTCAACATCAAAAGTGAACAGAGCAGAAATAAAACTCCCATAATGCAATTCACAACCGTAAATAAATGTAAAACACTTGTGAATCATAAATTAGGAAGCTGTTAATTAACAGATTTTTTTACAGTGCAGGGGTAGTTTAAGGGATAGTTCAGCCAAGAATGAATGTTAACTCTTCATTTACTCAGCCTCAAGTGGTTCCTTTGAGTTTAAGGAAATGTTTTGAAGAGTGTTGAAAACCGGCAGCAACTGACAGTCATGGTAGGAAAATAATACTATTGAAGCTGTTAGCTGTGTTTCAATCCACCCTTTTTATACGCATTTTGGAATATCGCATAAATAGCACATACATTTTATAAATGTGCATAAAAAAAACTTGAGGATAAACTACTTTCTCCCTCAGTGACTTAAACGGCTCAGCTTTTAAAAATATCTCCCTGTAAATAAGTAACAACAATCTAGAAAAGTGTTAAAAAAAAGAAAATTATATATAAAAGCTTTTGATGTTGAAAAATGGACTTTTATTGACATTTTTAATAGTTTAAAGTGATATATTGTCTGGGTTGGTGTTGTATATTTCGCTACAAAAACCTTGTAATAAACTGTCAGTACATTTTCTGCTATTTTACAGACTTATTTCTTTATTTATTATTTCTTATACATTATATTAGCTCAAACAAGTCACTCTGTTAAAACTGCAGAGTTGAATTTTCAACATCAAAAGTGAACAGAGCAGAAATAAAACTCCCATGATGCAATTCACAACCGTAAGTAAACACTTGTGAATAACAAAATGCAGAACCTGTTAATTAACAGATATTTTTTACAGTGCTGGGGTAGTTTAAGAAGGGGTAGTTTAGCGATAGTTCAGTCAAGAATGAATGTTAACTCTCCATTTACTCAGCCTCAAGTGGTTTCTTTGATTAAGGAAATGTTTTGCAGAATGTTGAAAACCAGCAGCAATTGACAGTCATGGTAGGAAAATAATACTATTGAAGCTGTTAGCTGTGTTTCCATCTACCTATTTTATACACGTTTTGGAATATTGCTTGCACTTTAAAAAATGCTGGGTTACCTTCATGTTGTCCCAACACAAATCGATTAAGTTAACTTAATTGTTTTAAAATCCCACCTTCAGATTTAAAGCCACTAATAAAAGGCTATATTTTTTTTACATATGGCAAGCAGAATGGGATCAGCACTCAGAAAATAAACTTTTTGAAATCCAACCAAAAATAGGAAGAAAATCAAACAATTGTTTTTAAACTCAAGACATGATGGGATTGTTTACGTATTGGACACACGAGACTCACACTTGAACATTTACTCAAAGGAGAAGAACCTCCAAAATGCAACAAAAACCAAACTGTGAAACATATACTTGTGGAATGCCCTATTTTTAATGTTATCAGACAACGATTTTTATCTGGAGAGACTTTAAATGAAATGTTTTTAAAAGTGAATCCTTCCAGAATTGTGCAATTTTTATAAAAAGTAAACCTTAAATCACAGTTTTATTTTTTTATCTTATATATTATTATTATTATTATTATTATTATTATTATTATTATTATGCATTTTATCTATATGTATTTTTTATTAATGTTGATGACTTTTTATTGTTAAAATATTTTTTATAATTATAGAAAAGTGATATTTATAAATTGTTGTAAACTTGATCTGTTTTTTTGCCATGACATAGCCAGAAAAGCTGATATGGCAATAAACTCAAAAATCAATCAATCAACTTAATTGTTTTTGCAAACTTAATTGGATTGAACATAAAAAAATTAAGTTGTCTCACAAAAACCCTCAAAATTGTGTTAATTCAGTAGTTTAAAACAAACAGAGTAGTTTAAACAAGCAGCAAAAATCATTTTTGGAGTGTAAATAGCGCATACATTTTGAAAATGCGCATAAAAAACTTAAGTAGGATAAACTTTTTTTCAATTTACAAAAAAAAGTGTATAAACTACGATGCAAATACATTTGCTGAATAAATTCCAACATGCACATCAAAAACGTCATGTGTTTTTATTCTAACAGATCATATGAAAGCAAAAAAGGGACTGCATTAATGGACGAACCACATTGTAAAACATCTGAAATGTTATTTTGGTCATTCTGAAATACATCAGCCAAAGTCTGTCATCACAATGGTGCAGTATTCAGTACAAAAAAAATCTCTTTACTGTGCATTGTGTGATTGCTATACACTCACCGACCACTTTAGGGGTACACCTTACTAGTACCGGGTTGGACCCCCTTTTGCCTTCATAACTGCCTTAATCCTTCGTGGCATAGATTCAACAAGATACTGGAAATATTCCTCAGAGATTTTGGTCCATATTGACATGATAGCATCAGCATGATTTGTCAGCAGCACATCCATGATGCGAATCTTCCGTTCCACCACATCCCAAAAGTGCTCTATTGGATTGAGATCTGGTGACTGTGGAGGCCATTTGAGTACAGTGAACTCATTGTCATGTTCAAGAAACCAGTCTGAGATGATTCGCACTTTATGACATGGCGCGTTATCCTGCTGGAAGTAGCCATCAGAAGATGGGTACACTGTGGTCATAAAGGGATGGACATGGTCAGCAACAATACTCAGGTAGGCTGTGGCGTTGACACGATGCTCAATTGGTACTAATGGGTCCAAAGTGGGCTAAGAAATTATCCCCCACACCATTACACCACCACCACCAGCCTGAACTGTTGATGCAAGGCAGGATGGATCCATGCTTTCATGTTGTTGACGCCAAATTCTGAACCTACCATCCGAATGTCGCAGCAGAAATCAAGAATCATCAGACCAGGCAACGTTTTTCCAATCTTCTGTTGTCCCATTTTGGTGAGCCTGTGCGAATTGTAGCCTCAGTTTCTTGTTCTTAGCTGACAGGAGTGGCACCCAGTGTAGTCTTCTGTTGCTGTAGCCCATCTGCCTCAAGGTTGGACGTGTTGTGAGTTCAGAGATGCTCTTCTGCAGACCTCGGTTGTAACGAGTGATTATTTGAGTTACTGTTGCCTTTCTATCATCTCGAACCAGTCTGGCCATTCTCCTCTGACCTCTGGCATCAACAAGGCATTTGCGCCCACAGAACTGCCACTCACTGGATATTTTCTCTTTTTTGGACCGATCTTTGTAAACCCTAGAGATGGTTGTGCGTGAAAATCCCAGTAGATCAGCAGTTTCTGAAATACTCAGACCAGCCCGTCTGGCACCAACAACCATGACACATTCAAAGTCACTTAAACCACCTTTCCTCCCCATTCTGATGCTCTGTCTGAACTGCAGCAGATTCATCTTGACCATGTCTACATGCCTAAATGCATTGAGTTGCTGCCATGTGATTGGCTGATTAGAAATTTATGTTAACGAGCAGTTGTACAGGTGTACCTAATAAAGTGGCCGGTGAGTGTATATTGAATATTTTCTTAGTTTATAAAAAAAAAACATTCTACATGCTGTGTAATTTGCTGTCTACAAACGAACATCTCAAATTAACCACATCTGTTTAGGAATCTTCATCTCAGACTTTAAATGATCATTTTGACCTCGCCACCACCTCATATCTCTGCTGTTTATGACCCACGTTTGCTGAATACGCCAGGATCGTGTCAGTCGGGTTTAATTTAAGAAGTTGGCGAGATGTTTCTATGCCAGGAATATCCTTGAGTCAAACTCTTTTTAGCTTTATTTTTACCCTGCCAAAACATGGACGCCTAGTGTTGAATCCCCAAACACTGAGGAGTCAAGGTCACGTCAGAGGGCAGGAGAAACTGTTTATGCAAAACTTTTCAACTCCTTCCTCCTGAACAGCACGTATCAGGTGTGCTCGCTCACTGAAAACCTCAAGGAAACACCAAAAGACACAAAGCTTTGGGGACGAGAGTGAGAGAGTTTAGTTTTTTTGAGATGAGAAATGCCTGCGGCGACACTCACATCATAACTAATGGAAGTGTGCCACAGAATGAGGGCGAGTGAATGTCAGGAGGGTTCATGTGCTCAAGACACACACATTTTTAGAGGTTATTCTGGACTCTTTTATGCTAGACCTTTTTACACGTCTCTGAGTGTGTAAATCCCCTGAGGAAGAGCAATTTGCAAGGGTACATGTTGTAAACGCAGACTAAGGCTGAGTGACATACACTGAAAAAAAAATATTTATTGGATTTACTACAATTTTTAAGGTAAGTGCTTGCAAACTATTTATACGGGCTAAATTTAAACAAACAAATTAAGTTGAACATTACTACATTTTATTTGTTTAAGTTCAGCCCATATAAATTGTTTGCAAGCACTTACCTTAAAACATTTTGTAAAGCCAATGAATAATTTTTTCAGTGTAGCTAGAATTA
>CAIGQV010019356.1:2792530-2803203 GCA_903798115.1 Danio jaintianensis
TGTGTGTGTGTGTGTGTGTGTGTGTGTGTGTGTGTGTGTGTGTGTGTATATATATAAAGAGCTTTATTGCCAGGTACATTTAAACATACAAGGAATTAGTTTTTGTGACAGAAGTTTCCAAAGTGCAACAGAACGACAGTGACAGGACAAAAATACAAATATTAAAGGAATAAAAAGTAAATGGAGAATAAAAATAAACAATTTGACAAATGTACAGTATTTTACTTTATACACTATTGTATGTATAGCTATATAATGTGCAAATTGAAATGTTGAAATGCACGCACGCACACACACACACGCGCACACGCGCGCGCACACACAGTTCAGAGCGAGACTGTGTCCTCCAAAAACCTCCTCTGTGATTTGCGCGTTGAAAACAGACGTCTGGCTCTGGGTTTTCGATTTCAGCTTACATCAACCTTGCCCAACTTGAAAGTGTCTCTGGATCTTTCTTCGAGTGATGTCAGATCTTCAGCTCTCAGCCAGGGATGTGATAAAAGTTGATGTTGCAGGTGGATTCAAGCTTTACTTTGAGCTTGGAGTCTAGACGAAAGAGTTTTATAGCTATCTTGTGCTCTTTATTTCCTCCACATTTTATGAAAAAGTAGTTTATATGACTTGTGCATGAATTAAAGTGACGTTTTTCCCTAAGTTGCTGTTAATTTAGTCATCTTTAGGTCATCCAAGAATGTAGGGGAGATTTCTGTTCTGCTGTAAAATTGTAAAGAAGATGTTTAGTTGAAACTGTGGTCTTTGTTGATTCATAAAATTAATAAAGTATTACATAAAGTAAATAGAATAAAGAAATAAAATCTAAAATAAAAGTACAATAAATAAAAGTGCACAGATTCTGTGTGTGCCTATTCATAAGTCATAACACCTGCAGTTCTCCACGATGGACGTCCAGTGTTCTCCAGCCTCCAGTGCCTAGACTGCAGCTCTGCACAGGAAGTTTGGCCAGAGGAGAAATGGTCGTGCCCAACTGAGCCTGGTTTCTCTCTAGGTTTTTTTCCTTCACTTTCATCAATTGGTGAAGTTTGTTCCTCGTCACTGTCGCCACTGGCTTGTTTGTTTGGGACTTGTGGAGCTGCGCATCCTTGGATTTGCTCTTCAGTGTTTGGACTTTCAGCAGTGAAATTTAAACCACACTGAACTGAACTAAACTGAACCTCAACTCTGAAAATTGGACTGACACAGTTTCAATTTACTAGAACTTCTATGTTAAGCTGCTTTGACACAATCTACATTGTAAAAGCGCTATAGAAATAGAGATGAATTGAATTAAATTCATATAGTAATAATATATTTTTTTTCTGTACATGTTTTTTGACGCGTTAAAATCTTATTTTGACTTAATAAAATTTATATTTTATTTATCAAACAAATACATTACAACCAGTTTTTGTCTTCATATGTCAAGTTGTCATAACAAACAATGTCATCTTTGCATTTAAAAAGACAAAACTGAGAAGATGACAATTAAGGATGTTGTCAGGATTATAAAGGTTTCATGACAGTCTTAGGGGAACACCCCTTCAAATAAGTAGTGATTTCAAGTTGTAATAACACCATTATTAGTATAATGTTTTGTTTTTAATCAAATAAATGCAGCTGCAGTGAACAACATTACCAGATATTACCAATTAAAAACCTAGTGTGTATGATAAGAGCAACGCTTATACTTATTTATCACCAAGGACGAAGTTTTAGCTAAAAACATCTGTAATGTTTGACTGAAGGTAAGATTCAATTACATCTTGGATGGCCTGAGGTTGAATATATTAAGAGCGTATGTTCATTTTTGGGTGCCCTATTCCTTTAATGGGTCACGATTGGTCAAAAAACACTAAATATTAAATGGTGTTTGCCATCAATGACGTCAAGCCTGTTTTGTCAACAGAAAAGAGGTTTCAGAAGCAGGACGAGTGAAGAATTATGCAATACAGGTGGATTTTGTTTTCATCTGGTGTATTGAGGTCGCCGTTTCCTCCGTTTAGTTGTTTACGGCAGCTCTGCAATAGTTGTCGTGTGCATCATTTGGAATGTTGTGCATTTATTGATCTCAGCCTGCTGGGGCTAAAATGCTCGCAGGCGTTTACCAGCGACCTGCTGTGCTGTTTTTGTCATTATAGAGCGTAATGCATCAGCCGATCTGCCAGTTTCTCTCACACTCATTGTCAGTCCATTTTCATTCCTGAAAAAGCTCGGAAAATAGACCCAACCTCCTGCGGCCCTTATTATAATCTACACCTTCAAGTTGGATCTCTATCTGTCTTTTATGACCAAGGTTGCATTATCAAAAGACACAAGAGAACAACACAGAAAAAAGTAAACATTTTATGAATATCTTTAGCAATTTAATGCATCCTGGATAAATAAAACTATTATATAAACCCTATATATATAATATTACCCTAAACTTTTCAATGGTTTTGCATACGGATGTGATGGCCAAAATGCTAGTGGTTTTATAAAACAAATAATTACAGCATGTGCTGGAAATAGAACAGAAAACAAAGGCAAAGAAGATGCATGTCCATATTAATAATGATGACGACATTACCCAGTGTGTTTTAAGCTTGTTATATGCAATCTATTTTGAAGATGGCTTATAAAATAATTACACGACAGAATGCAGTGGGTAATGTTAGTATTTATTATTTCTGATCTCTTGCTGTTTTATTTCTGGCATATGCTAGATAAATTTTTTTGTACTTTTGTTTTTAATTGTCTTATCGTTATTTGGTAATTGTTACCTTTTTTTTCTATTCATTCATTCATTCATTTTCTTTTCGGCTTAGTCCCTTTATTAATCTGGGGTCGCCACAGCGGGATGAACCGCCAACTTATCCAGCATATGTTCCACGCAGCGGATGCCCTTCCAGCTGCAACCCATCACTGGGAAACATTCATACACACTCATTCACACACATACACTACGGACAATTTTAGCTTACCCAATTCACCTATACCGCATGTCTTTGGACTTGTGGGGGAAACCGGAGCACCCGGAGGAAACCCACGCGAACACGGGGAGAACATGCAAACTCCACACAGAAATGCCAACTGACCCAGCCGAGGCTCGAACCAGCGACCTTCTTGCTGTGAGGCGAACGTGCTACCCACTGCGCCACCGCGTCGCCTACTTTTATAATTGTCTGTTTTATTTTATTTTGTTTTTGTTATGACGGTGTTTGTTTTTTCCAGTCCAGTATTTGAAAAAAGTCCTGTATGCTCTGTTGTCTAGCAAATCTTGATCATGACTAGAGTTAGGGAATGAAGTCTGAAAGGGATACAGCTGCAGCTGGAAGTTAGCGAAAAGTATTTATATTATTACAAGAAGTCAATTACTGTACAACAATAATGACTGTTTTTACATTACTGTGATATAAATAAAATAAATTTTTATTTTTATTTTCCGGCGGCAGCTGTATCCCTTCTAGCAACTTTTTCGGAATGCAGAACTGGTTGTTTATTTATTTATTTATTCTATACGGCCAATTCTGTTTACCAAATTCACCTATAGCGCATGTG
Organism: Danio jaintianensis; assembly: GCA_903798115.1. Classification (NCBI taxonomy): domain Eukaryota; kingdom Metazoa; phylum Chordata; class Actinopteri; order Cypriniformes; family Danionidae; genus Danio; species Danio jaintianensis. The sequence continues at coordinate 2,796,068 of CAIGQV010019356.1, forward strand.
TTTGGACTGTGGGGGAAACGGGAGCACCCGAAGGAAACCCACACCAACATGGGGAGAACATGCAAACTCCACACAGAAATGCCAACTGGCCCAGCTAGGACTCGAACCAGCGACCTTCTTGCTGTGAGGCGACAGTGCTAACCACTGAGCCACCGTGCCGCCCAATCTAACGTTATAAATCATTTCCAAATAGACATATTAAGTCGTCTGCTGAAACTGTATTTATATCGTAATGTATAAGGCAGAATAACAACTATCGCAATGTTCGATTTTTCCAATATCGTGCAGCCCTACTGTTATACAGAACACAGATACACGTTTTGAGCGTTGGTGTTTCTCCATACAGATAGTGTAAGGAAGGCTTTGTAACGGTGGATAATCAGGCCTCGGGTGGAGGGTTTGAACGTGTCTCTGTAGAAGTGCTCTTTGTACAACTCTCCTCTTTTTCAAGCACCGCTCACTGATGTAAATTGGGCTTGGACTCTGATTAGGGCACTTGACGGGTGGCACTGGAGATCAAAGACACTGGCAGACCATGACTCTTTAGATACCAGTGCTCTAAATTGGTATAATTTATCACAGTAGCGAACGCTGTCATTATGGACGCCCATCTCAGCATCTCAAGTGCATTCTTGTCTTGGAGAGGACAATATGGACATGCAATAATTATGCTTAGAAATTACAGTAGGAAAAAACTGTTGGTTTTTGTAAGAACGTTGTTGTTTGAGCCTGAGTGCTCATACTAGTTTGCAATACTCATTTTTCTTGTGATTGAAGATTTTCATGTTCTTTTGACTGTTATTATAATCTACAACCTTATATTATATTATATTATGTTATATTATATTATATTATATTATATTCATTTCATTCATTTTCCTTCAGCTTCATATGTTTTACACAGTGGATGCCCTTCCAGCTGCAACCCTGTAGTGGGAAACATCCATACACACTCATTCACACACATACATTTAGTTTATTCAATTCACCTATAGCGCATGTCTTTGGACTGTGGGGAAAACCGGAGCACCCGGAGGAAACCCACGGAAACACTGGGAGAACATGCAAACTCCACACAGAAATGCCAACTGACCGAGCCGGGAATCGAACCAGCGACCTTCTTGCTTTGAGGTGACAGTGCTAACCACTGAGCCACCGTGTCACCTATTATATTATATTATATTATATTATTGTTTTGGTAATAATATAACTCTTTAGTATTTAAAACTTACTTGTATAGAAATTAATATCTTGAGAGAGAATTGTACTGGTGCTTAATATTATAAAGATTTTGCGACTTTATAGTTTTGTGAAATGATCTTTTCCAAGGATAATTTGGTTAATAAAATGATTAAAAGAACATAATTTATTTGAATAATTTTTTTTTGTAAAATTCTAAACATCTTTAATATCCCTTTTGATCAATTCCTGTAAAGTTGTTTTATTTATATATATATATATATATATTAAAAATCATGTTTAAAAAAAAAAAAACCTTCAGACCTGAAATATGTTTGAAGGGGCGGCACGGTGGCTCAGTGGTTAGCACTGTCACTGCACAACAAGAAGGTCGCTGGTTTCTGTGTGGAGTTTGCATGTTCTCCCCATGTTGGTGTGGGTTTCCTCCAGGTGCTCCGGTCTCCCTCAGTCCAAAGACAGGTATGTGAATTGAATAAACTAAATTGACCGTAGTGAATGAGTTTGTGTGTGAATGAGTGTATATGGGTGTTTCCCAGTACTGGGTTGCGGCTGGAATGGCATCCGCTGCATAAAACATATGCTTTTACAAAGGAAAATGAATGAATGAATGAATGAAATTTTATAAGAATATTTTTCCTGTTCTTAAAGTTTATTAATGAGATTTCATGGATTAACTGAATTTATTTTTCTCCATTTTCAATGGAAATCAGGTCAAAACACCGTTGTACTGCAAAAACAATATACTAATTGGAAATTGAAATTCAAATTGTTGATTTTTACTAGAAGTTTTTTGAAGGGTACAAACTTCAACAATATAGCATTATAACATTTTAACTTGAATTTTGAGGTTTTTGTTTTATACTGTATATTTTTAGAAACCACACTGTAGAAAATGCAGGGTTCCACACAATTCATTTATGTTGTCCCAAGACTCCCAATCCAAATCAGTTAAGTTAACGTAACTAATTTAAGTAGATTTAACATAAAAAAATTAAGTTTCCCCAAAAAATCTCCAGCGTTGTTTTGTTTTGGCTCGTTTTAAATAAGCAGTTTGAACAAGCAGCTAAAATGCATTTTTTTTGAGTGCACTGTACATTGTTATAGACAGACATATTTAAAAAAATATATAATTCTGATTTCAATTTTTAACTTTAAATAGCAAATGCAATTCTTCTTGCTTCAAAATATTGTCAAAGATACCAATAAATGTGAATAAAACCATGTAAAAAATGTTGCTTGCCTCTATATTCGGAGCAAAGTGCTACCATGCTTCTTTTCAACGCAGTGAACATTTTTCAAATTACATGTGGACATTTTTAAATGGCATTACTGCCATTTGATTGGATGGCAAATGTCCAATATATTATAAAATAATAATATTATAAAAAACATGACCTTACATGTGATGTCCATTGAAATGAAAAGGGTTTGAAAGGGTTAGCCCCAACCTTTTCCGTATGGAAGCAACTCAAAAATAAGAGCCTATATGCAACATTATTTCAGATTTTCACTCTTGTACAGTACATATACCTATACAGTACATCCAGCCCTACTACAAACCCACCAGAAATTAGAGAATCTTGCAAGAAAAGGAAAGCTTGTGCATTTTTTCTGGTTTCTCTTAGGATATTGTACCTGCCATCCAATCCACTGTTTGATCAACACTCACATTTATTAAATTGACCGGCTATATTGCATTTGGTTGTATTCTGTAGTGTGCAAACAGATCCTTGGTCAAAAACACAATCTAAAACTCCTTCCACATGGCGGGTGTTTATGATTTATGTGCAGACTTTTGATTTCATTGCACATTCTGAGTGTGTTTCGATGCATCCCAGCCAATTTCCCCTGTACACTGTGAGCTGTACGTCTCATCACGCAACAGTCTCTAGTTTCCGTCTTTCATTTCGAGTCATGTTCTGGTTTCATCTCAAAGCAAGCCTCCTACTGCGTTTAGCGTCATCGTGTCATGTGGACAGAAAGACATTAATTATTAACACAGAATAAATACACCAAACAAACGGAAGGTCATGTTTGAGATCGCATTGATTTGATCATTGCTGTATTTTATTTTTTTTCTCACGCCTTGTTGGTTACCAAGCTGTATTTTTAGACCCGAATATCAACTCATATCTTTGAGTTTCTTTGACTTATGCCATTAAGGGTGTTTTCACATTTTTACACTGTATGTGTTTTTACAAATTTAAGTGGATTAAACATAAAACAATTCCAAAAAAACCTTAAGAATTGTGTTGTTTCAACTCATTTTAAATAAGTAGTTTGAACAAGCTGTAAAAGTATTTTTTTTTTATGTAGTTTAATCTTATTTTTTATATTTAGTTTGATCCTGTTAGTTCTAATTCGCTTAGCCTTCACACAGTTGCATACATGATTCAGTTGATCTTCACCACATCACTGAAAACTATGATTCAAATATGATTCCTTGGATTTACAATTTTTTTTAAGTTCAGTGGTTGTAAACAATTTATTTGGGCTGAATTTAAACAAACAAATTAAGTTGAACATTAATAAATTTAATTTGTTTGTTTAAATTCAACAATTTTGCTGACAGCATTTTTTATTTCAGTGCAGTTCATTTGAATGTTTGCTTGATGCTGAGCTTGATGATTGGAGAATTAATTTTAATCAAATCAAACCAAGTGTAAACACACCCTAAGAAATGCCATCGTAAACAGTGAGCAGCTTAAGCAGAATGTGATTTGATATGACACAACCTCATGTCTTGGCAAGTTTTTTTTTAGATGTATTTAAAGGGGTCATGAACTGAGAAACCAAAATTTCCTTAAGCTTTTGAACTGTAAGAGCTAGTAGTACTATAAAAAGATCCTGTAAGTTTCAGAACTCAAAACTTTGTGGTTCCTTTAAAATCTGCTTATATTAAAGTCAGTCTGACAAAACCACAGGTTCTGGAATGCTCTACTATATGATGTAATAGGTTGGACAAGCTCCGTCTCCTCAGTAGGTTGACACCCAGATACCTCACTGCCTGTTTAGCCCTGTTAAGGGCCGATCACAACGAACATGCTTTTTGTATTGAGAGGCGCCTTTTTTGACTAGTTTACTAATGACCGCAAGCGTTTTGAGTGCTGCTTGTGACACGGTGGCTCAGTGGTTAGAACTGTCGCCTCACAGCAAGAAGGTCGCTGGTTTGAGTCCCGGCTGGGTTAGTTGGCATTTCTGTGTGGAGTTTGCATGTTCTTCCCATGTTGGCGTGTGTTTCCTCCGGGTGCTCCGGTTTCCCCACAGTCCAAAACAAGCGGTACAGGTGAATTAAATAAACTAAATTGTCCATATTGTATGTGTGTGGATGAGTGTGCATGGATGTTTCCCAGTACTGGGTTGTAGCTGGAAGGGCATCCGCGGTGTAAAACATATGCTCGATAAGTTGGCGGTTCATTCCGCTGTAGTAACCCCTGATGAATAAAGGGACTAAGCCAGAGGAAAATAAATGAATGAATGAATGAATGAAATTATTTATACAACGATGACCATGCTATTTTACATTTGTTTGCATTTGAATTTCTGCATTTGAATACTGTTAGTCTCCCCAGAATACCATAAAGCACTCTTTATTTAGCTTTTATTTTTGCTAATTTAGCTTTTAAAAATGCTTCATCACCGCAGTCAACCTAAATTCATGAAACATTTCCCAATAGAGCTATTTAAATAATCTAGGGAATTTATATTCATATCGCAACAAAACAAAATATCCCAATGTCAGATTTTTCCAATGTTGTGCAGCCCTAATAGGAGCCCTTTAATATATTTGCATGTATTTTTTACTGCTATCCATAATGCCATTCTATGACAATGAACATTGAACAAATATTATTGCATTATCATGCTTAACAGATCAGGAAAATCACAGAGCTGATAAATCAGCAAAAGCGGCTTGCCTGAAAATCCATTGCTTGTTTTTTGATGCCAGATTTAATCTCTGGAAGTGTCTTATTCTGGGGATTAGACATACAGACATGTCGATTCAGCATCTGTGCGTTTTATATAAAGCCTATGATATTTGATTGCAGGGAAAACCTCAGTGGAGAAGCCTGGTTTTCTCAACAAAATACATGAACTATATTTTAAAGGCCAGTAAAGAAACAGGACTGAATCACTATGGACAAAATCATAATTGTTGATTTATTACAATAACTGTATTCTTGATCACTCTGATTCTGATTGACTCTGTAAATAAATGATATAATTCATTTATAATCTAATTAGTCTATTGCAAATTCATACAAATAGAAGAGTTTAGACCTATGGTTTACTGCAGTTTTCACTATTAATTAAGCTTTGGCAGCTGTAAGTGTAGTGTTTATTAAGCGTGCACTCATACTCTTCACTTTTCCCCACTGAGATTTGTGATTGCTTTACACGATTAAGGCCTGAGTGCTGATAATCACAAGAGATATGATCGTAATTATCATGAGAATGTTGTATAATCAAAATCATCTCTTAAGGGGATATGAACACAAAGATGACATTTTGTGTGTTAGGGCTGCACAATATATCAAAATATTATTGATATTGCAATAATAGTATATGCAATATCCATTTCACAAGGAAGTGCAATAAATTAAGTTAATTTTATATGCCAAGCACTTGTTTGCTGCACTTTACTAGCTTTTGTCCCAGAATATTTCAGAATCACTGAAAATACAGTGCTCAGCCTAAATAAGTACACCCCTCACATATCTCTTTTAAATGAATAATTCCTATAGAATGCTTTACAATTATATATTTGTGCATTAGATTAGTCAGTACCAAAGGCAAAACTGGAACTATTCTAACAAAATAACTTAAGATAATGGTCCAAAAATTAGTACACCCGAATTAATATGTTGGCAGGGTGGTGGAGCAGTGGGTAGCGATGTCGCCTCACAGCAAGAAGGTCGCTGGTTTGAGCCTCGGCTGGGTCAGTTGGCATTTCTGTGTGGAGTTTGCATGTTTTCCTCGTGATCGCGTGACTTTCCTCTGGGTGCTCCGGTTTCCCCCACAAGTCCAAAGTCATGCGCTATAGGTGAATTGGGTAGGCTAAATTGTTCGTAGTGTATGTGTGTGAATGGGAGTGTATGGGTGTTTCCCAGTGATGGGTTGCGGCTGGAAAGGCATCCGCTGCATAAAACATATGCTTGAAAAGTTGGCGGTTCATTCCGCTGTGGTGACCCTGGATTAATAAAGGGACTAATCCGAAAAGAAAATGAATGAATGAATGAAGTTAATATGTTGGGGAAAAATATGAAACTAAATTTTAATAAACAGGAAAAATCAAGACAAATGTAAAAAATATCAAATAGAAATCTTTCTATTTTTAAAGATGTTTGGTGAACACACTCTTATTTTAGTGAAGATATTTGTTTAATAAAACCATTTTACTTAAATGCACCAAAAATTATTGGCTATATTCACTGAGAATGGATAAAAATATTCATTTTCGAAAGGCGGTGTACTCATTTATGCTGAGCACTGTATGCAAGTACAGTTGAAGTCAGAATTATTAGCCCTCCTGAATTGTTAGCTCCCCTGTATGTATATATAATAATGTATGTATAATGTGTGTGTATATATATATATATATATATATATATATATATATATAAATGAAAAGTAGATTTTTTTCAACATATTTCTAAACATAATAGCTAATAACTAATTTCTAATAACTGATTTATTTTATATTTACCATGATGATGCTACATAATAGTATACTAGATATTTTTCAAGATACTAGTATTCAGCTTAAAATGACATTTAACGGCTTAACTAGGTTAATTAGGCAAGTTAAAGTAATTAGGCAAGTCATTGTATAACGATAATTTGTTAGACAATCGAGAAGTAAAAAATATTGACCTTAAAATGTTTTTTAAAAAATTAAAAACTGCTTTTATTCTAGCCGAAATAAAACAAATAAG
>CAIGQV010019356.1:2808203-2833242 GCA_903798115.1 Danio jaintianensis
TCTCTCTCTCTCTCTCTCTCTCTCTCTCTCTCTCTCTCTCTCTCTCTAAGAAGACTGGAGTTTTTTATCATTACGAACAGTGCCAAATATAATGGATTCTTTTCCAAGTTTGGTCATACAACAAAATCTTTCAGGAATGGATAATTTTTCACAGAGTTTAAAGATTTCAAGAGACATTGTGTTTGATTCAATGGGAGGCAAGATTTTGTATAAGATTTGTGTAAAAGTGATAAACAAAGAAAAATTACAATGTGTGGACACACCATGGAGAGAACATTTAAGTGTTGATAGTGATATTATGCCTTTTTGGAGTTCAGTTTATAAGCCACCATTGACTAAAAATGTTGGAGATCTTCAGTGGCGGGTGTTAAAGGGTATTATTGCAGTCAATGCTTTTATTTCAATACTGAATCCAAGTGTGCATGATAAATGTCCTTTTTGTGATGAAAGAGAGACAATTTTTCATTGTTTTATGCATTGTGAAAGACTGGGGTCTTTATTCAATTTATTGGAGGTTATTTTTCTTTCTGTCGATGAGATGTTTACAAAGACTGTGTTTGTGTTTGGTTTTAAATATGGAAAAAAAGAAAAGGGAAAAAGGGCGTCTGTTAAATTTTACATTAGGACAAGCAAAAATGGCGATATACATTAGTAGGAGGCACAAGATTTTGTATGAGACCAATTATAAAGTTGAACTGATTTTTAAAGGGCTTATAAGAGCAAGAATAAGGCATGATTTTAATTTTTTTTATGCAATGAAAGAGTTGGACAAGTTTGAAGACATGTGGAGTGTAAAAAATATGTTGTGTTGGGTTGAAAATAATGTATTGGTTTTTGATGAAAATGTGGTGTGATTTGAAAATGTCTTGTTTAAATCAATGAAACATGTTGTAGTTTAAAATTTTGTATTAAATAAAGGTGTATTAAAATTTCAAAAAAAATTTTCTCTCTCTCTCTCTCTCTCTCTCTCTCTCTCTCTCTCTCTCTCTCTTTCTTTCTTTCTTTAGCAGTTTTTTTTCTTATATCACTCAATCTATTTTTCTATATTTTATCTTAATGTAAAATAGTAATAACATGTAAAGCATTTCTTATAAAACTTTTTAAATGATTTGTTTTCTTAAAATGAATTCACAACTAAAAATCATAAATAAACCATTTCGTCTTTAAAACAAAATATTTATCTGAGTTGACTGCTGGACTGCTCCATGATTGGAGGCGGGGGACGCATTTGCACAGATGTAATAATTATGGTAAACTTTTTTTTTTTTTTTTCAGACCCTCATCATACAACATAGGATAGAAAACTATGTTATAATTAATTTATAGGTACAATTTATACTTCTAAGTAATTATTTGGGGGCCCTCAGATTTCCTGGGGCCCTAAACAGCCACTTTACCTCGCTTATTGGTTAAATCCGCCCCTGCTATTAAGATCTACAGACTAAAAGGGTCTTTTCAGAACCAGAATTGTTTCTTTTCTGTGGCATTTCTGCAAAAAAAAAAAAAATAATTACTGAAAATAATTGCTCACCAGTCAATCAGAATTAAGCATTCGACAGCCCTGTAGTATATTAATATTATATTTTTAAAGTACCATTTATTAAGACGTTTTGTAAAATGTATATGTGTATGTATGTATATGTGTGTGTATATATATCAATATCAATCACTTGACAGCACTGTAGTTATTATTATTATTATTATTATTTGCACATGCACAGAACTTTCCAGCTTTGATTTTCAGTCTGATCAAAGGATTGTAAAAGTTTTATCCCACCATTCTCATACCAATTTTTATTGGGCCTTTTTAATTCTGACTGAGGGGTTTTTGTAGATTTCATTCATATTGGGCTTTTGAACAGACTGTAATCAGAAAGCATTGGTCCATGCAAACTGACCTACTGAGAGTCTTTTTTTGATTGGTTAAATTGATAAAATGAACCAATTAATAAGACAGTTCCTCATTAATTGGACAACATTATTTCTTTTCAATTAAGGACAATGTAACAAAGTTTTGATTGATTTGATTTATTTTTAAAATTTAATGACTGTGAGTCTTGCATTATTTTTGTGCCATGCAGTCATTTCTTATCTCATCATATTCAGTCAATACTTACATAACGTCTCTTGCAGTCCAGGAAGCACTACTCTCACTTCTCTATTTTCTACAGATTCCTCATTGTGAAATCAAATCAGACTTTGTCTCAAGACGTTGCTTTAATGGGCTTAAGAACTTGAAGAGGCATATTAGTTTCACGCTCTTGTTTTTTTTTTTTTGACATATCTGTTTATATTTAGTCTCCCTGACATCCTCTGTCAGTTTGCGCAGAGACTCTTTCTTTCAACCCTGAGCTTTTGTGCATCTGTTTCTTGCTGTCCCACAGACTCAGAACAGCCGGAAGCAACTCTCTCTCTCTCTCTCTGATACTGGCATCATCTTTGTGCTCTGAGATTATCCATCTGGCCCTTAATTAATGAGACTTGTCTTAATATGATTAAGCGAATAGCTGAATTTGTTTAGCCAGTGCCGGTCACGGTGATCCATTTAGTTTATTGCCAAACAATGATTGTTCTGAAACTGCAAGCATGATTGTTGATCTAGTTATAGTGTCGTGCATGCATTTGTGCTTGATGTACAGTTGAAGTCAAAATTATTAGCAATTTTTTTTATTTATTTATTTTTTTTATATTTCCCATATGATGTTTAACAGAGCAAGGAATTTTTCACAGTAATTCCTATAATATTTTTTCTTCTGGAGAAAGTCTTATTGGTTTTATTTCAGCTAGAAGAAATTTTTTTAAAAACCAATTTAAGGTCAATATTATTAGTCCCCTTAAGCAATATTTGTTTTCGATTGTCTACAGCAGTGGTCCCCAACCCCAGGACCAGTACCGGGCCGCACAAAAAAATAGTTAATTATTTCCGTTTTATTTATTATCTGAGTCTGAACGATCTTATTTTGAGAAATCTTTTCTTTTGAAAAATGACTGTATTCTCTCGGTTACATCCCATGGTTACATCTCGGTCACTTGAGCACAAAATGAGTAAGAAACAGCTGTCTTTGGAAAGTTTCTTTGCGAAGAGGAAAGGGCCCAGTGAAGGACCCACGAACTGCCAAGGAATGGATTCGCAACCCATTTGTAAACAAATCAGGTGAATCCAGCATGTCTGTGCAAGCAAAAGATTAACTGCTTGAGATTGCAAATGACAGCTGCCGTACACGTATCATATCTTTTCCACGTGCATGTTCGCTATCTCCAATTGGGAGCGGCACGCGCAAGCGGCACAACACACTCGCGGCTTTTGTGCGCACCCAATTGAAAACATCTTCAGAATGCCACAAGCGCACCTCGAGTCACGTGACAAGAACTGACCGATCAGCTTTATACTTTCTATGGAATATACACATTTCGGTAGACTAATTATGTCAGACAAACAGACTGCAGTGCTTTTTAATTTTCTCCATAAATAAAACTTGTATCAGAGTTGCAGCAATGTCATTCTCTGAGAAAACGGTTAATGGTTGCCTAGCACAACTGGGCTGCTGTAAAATTGTCAAGCGTTGACCAGTCTGCGGTGATAAAAAGGTTGGGGACCACTGGTCTACAGAACAAACCATCATTATACTTATACATTATACATCATAATACTAGCATCTTAAAAAAATATCTAGTAATGTGCTGTCATCATAGCAAAGATAAAAGAAATCAGTTATTAAAAATTAGTTATTAAAACTATTATGTTTATAAATGTGTTGAAAAAAATCCTCTTTCTGTTAAACAGAAAAAATATACAGGGGCGCTAATAATTCTGACTTCAACTGTACATGCAACCCTGAGGTGGAAACACAACTTCATTTTCAGAGCGACACCAAATACCTGCAGTGGAATTATTATGTGGTGGTGTAGTGAGAGAGAGAGAGAGAGAGAGAGAGAGAGAGAGAGAGAGAGAGAGAGAAAGCAACAAAGGTATGATCGAAAGAAAAGGAGAATAGACAGACATGCAGCACTAGCACTGCAGTGAAATTCTGTTTCTTAGTTTGTTCTGCAGTACTGTGAAATGTTGTCTAAATATACATGATATTTAAAAGAAAAATGGATGCAGTGATTGGTCATTTTTATTTGGTTTGAGTACGAATGTCAACCAGTTCCTTTTTCTGAGTAAAATGTGTAGATCTCACACACACACACACACGTACACTCACACACGCATGTGCCGATACCTTGCAGAGGAACATTTGCACCAGCTTCCTGTTGGCAAAAACAGGAAGATCAGTGCGGTTTCAGAAAGAACATGCAGATTATATTAAAACTCAAACGTTTCCATTGTGGTCTACATCAGACTGTTGCTTGTTTTTGAACATTAAAATCCCCAATGGAGACGAGCATGTGTTCTGTATTTCTGATTTACTCTCTACTTTTTCTTTTTCTTTTATTTATTTATTTTTTTGTGCGTGTGCTTTTATAATTTACATTGAACTATTTGAGGATGTGGTAAAATGGCACTAGTACCATTTTCTCCCATGCTTTAAAGGGGGCCTGTTATGGTTTCAGCTCAAAATACAGCACAAATAATGTTTTATAACTCTTTGAATCTGATGCTTTTAGGCTTTGATACTAATTGTGCCGTTTTGGTGACTGCCGCTTTAAATTCAAATGAGATGCTCTTTTCAAAAAGGGGCGGAGCTACAAATGCCTGCGCCTCAGCATAGTTGCAGATTCAAAACAGGACTTACGTTTTCTCTGTGAAAAACTTAAAATGTGAAAAGAAGTGTCTCAGAAGAATGTAGTCTATGGAGACTACAGTTCATTTGTGCATCCTAAAACTCCACATTTATAAGGCCTCTTAGTTGCTGACATTATCTTCAATCAGGGCTGTTTATGCTAATGAGTAAGAGATCGTCACTGATGGGCGGGGCTTTCCCCTCTGATGACGCATACAAAGGCAGAATGTCAATCAAAGTGTTTCTGCAGACAGTTTTTATCAAGTGTGATTATAAAAAATTTAATTAATAAATTTTTACCATTAGAAACTGGCTATCCGCTTGTTAAGTGGTGATGTATGGAATGCTGTTTCTGGGACCAAGCCGCTACTCATTTGAATGACCACTTTTTAGCCATGTCACACATTAAAGTGAATTTTATATAAAATCATGGTGTACACCACAGTCTCTGGACTGCATCACACACACCAATATTTTAACAATTTATCGGATATTAGGCATGGATATATATATTGCGATCATGATTTTTCAAAAGTATTACATCACTTTGTAAACGTTTATTATTACCATTTGTTGAGTCTCCCCATACAGTTTGATAGAGCGTTTGGACCCGGAAGCCGCTTTGCGTGACGTCACACTTAACAAGCAGATATGCACATTCTGTTGCCACACAATTGTGTTTAAACCTCTTATAAAAGTGATTTTTGCATAATAGGTCCCCTTTAATGCTTGTACTATTTTTATTTGACACAAAATAAGGGTAATTTATACTCAACCAAATAATATATGATTTTGTTTTTCTCTACACAAATTGACCCATATTTGATTTCTGACTTCTAATGTATGTGCAGTTCAACAATTTACTTATTGAGTTGCGTTAAAATCCTTGTATCTCTGTAAAAGAACCATATAGAGACTTAAAATTTAGGGCACTGAAAGAAATGTTTAAAAAACAGAATCTAAAAGAATATTAAGATTCATTTAATAATATTTGAGTTGCTGGCATGCAATTTTGAAAATCTGCAAAAATTTGTCATGGAATGATCCGTAATGTTTTATATGTAGTATAAGTTAGTGGGCTGAACTCACGAATACCTAAAAATCTAAAATGATGAAGATTAAAAAAAAAAAATAATCAAGTAGCAGCTGTTTTCTCTCTTTGGTTGAGATCATTCTAAAATTCCAAAACCTCATTGTGTAACATACGATACTGGCAATGGAGTGGAGGATCCAAATGCAGCGTCTTTATTTACAAGAATAATCAGTCAATCACAGGAGCAAACGGGTACATACAGGGCAATCCAAAAGAGTAGTCGGGTCACAGACAAAGAGATTGGTCCAGGCGGCAAACAGCATAAACAATACACAAAGCAAGGGTCAGGAAACACGGCACGTGAAGACAAAACAAGGAAAACGCTTCGTAATGCTTCAGGTAACAAGACTAAGCAATGAGAATGTGACAGTGAAGTGTATATATAGTCCATGTAATGAGTGAAAACGAGCTACAGCTGTGTGTGTGTGTGTGTGTGTCCGGATTATTGTCAGCTGTTGCAGGAGTTGATGGGTGCAAAGACTTCTGGGAGTTGTAGTTCTGCAGGAATACTGGAATAAATCTCCAGAATTGATAACACCGCTGGCGGTCGTGACACATTGAAATTACTTTCATGACTGATAATCTGTTCTTCAGAAATGCATAAGCTTGATCAAATAAGGTATTTTGTGGATAATTGTATTTACGCAATTTTGTTTGTGTAATTACTTAATTGCATGTTCTCAATAGGATTATTTGAGAAGTGAATGTGTATTAAATCTGTTACTTCGCAGCTTACGTTATACTAATAATGTGATGTATTTCCAAGTTGAACAGGATAATCCAGTACAAAAAAAAAAGTACGCAGAAAATTGATTTTATCCATCTGGAACTGGTTTGCCTGTGTTATGTCAGCAGGAAAGGAACATTGTTTCAAAATTGAAGCTTTGATGAAAGATTATAAAGACAAACATTTCATTTTGTCCGTGTGTATTGAGCATGAATAAGTGAACAGTAGGTCAAGCGCATATTTACTTACAGGTTTTGTTCTTTGAAAGATGTTGACATTTGAGGTTTAATGTAAGAATGGTGTGTCAGAGATTTGATGAGCGCTGTGGATTAAGGGGGTAAGCTGTGCTCAGAGGAACACGGCCGATCGGATCGGAGATGCTGGGTTTATGCCTGATCTCCTCGGGGAGATGTGATGCTGTGCTGCTGTTTTTAGCCTGTCTGCAAGAACAGGCAAGAAAAGGACATTTCCGAGACACCACATCAGTAGTGAGTCTGAGCGTAGTATGAAACCACATCTTACAGAGATGCTCTGAAGCAAACCAGACCATAGAGCTAAAGGGTAGGGTTTGGGTGCATTCCTCCTTTTAAAATCTTTACATTTTCATGCAAATGAAATCATGCATTTATACAAATTAACCACTTTTCTGACAGTACATTAAAATAGTTACCTTTCCTCTTGAGATTGTGCTGGTATGGCCCCTAATAGGCTTCCTCATACAGTCAATGCCTTTGGACTAGGGCTGCATGGAACTAGAAAAATATGTGATGTTGTTGAGTGTTGTGATAACGATATTTCTTATGATTTAATTTCCAATTATTATTATATATTCCCATAATTTGCTATTTTTATTAGCTGTCTTTTAAAATCACTTATTTATAAAATGATATAAAAATAACACATTATGAATCCTCAGCAGATATGCTCCCTCTGATTGGCTGTTTGCTTTTTTCTCTGTTATCCCGATTCCCATCATTAATGTTTATTTTCAGCACTGGCTTCAGCTTTGGGCTCCAGCCAATAGCACAACAGCAACGACTGGAGAGGAAGGGATGAAGAGAGTATGTCCCGTCTGATTGGTCAAATTTATATAAACATTCATTCATTCATTCAATTTCCTTTGGCTTAGTCTCTATTTCAGAGGTCGCCACAGCGGAATGAACCGCCAACTATTCCAACATATGTTTTATGTAGCGGATGCCCTTCCAGCTGCAACCCAGTACTGGGAAACACCCATACAAGCTCATTCACACACACATTCACTTATACATTAAGGCCAATTTTGTTTACTCAATTCACCTTTAGCGCATGTGTGTGGACTGTAGGGAAAACCGGAGCACCCGGAGAAAACCCACGCCAACATGGGGCGAACATGCAACCTCCACATAGAAACACCAAATGACCCAGCCGGGACTCGAACCAGTGACCTTTTTGCTGTTAGGCGACAGTTCTAACCACTGAGCCACCATGCTGCCTGCGATATGTATGTTGCATATACTATTATCACGATAACAATAATTTAGTGATATATCGTACTTTGAACATTCAAGATGTGCTTTTATTAATTTATTTATTTTTTCTCCAAAATAACTGCAGATGTTCTGTTGGGAACGTATAGCTGTTATTACATTTATAATAGTGTCACATTAGCGCAGTATCCCAGCTGATCCCCTGTAAACAAACGTTTCCATTTGGATTAAGCTTTGCCCTTGGTTATCCTCTTTATTGACTCCAATCTGTCTCTTGCTCAGCCATACAATTACAATGTGACGTTCTCTCTCTCTCTCTTTGCGCATCAGGAGCAGGTTCTTTATCTGCTCAATCTGTTTGTCTAAACAAACAGGAGCAGGAGCGATGGAGTCTGACGGCTGCATAAATGAAGGCAATCCAGTGTGATTTACGCATACAGTGCGCCTTCTTAAAACCTCAGTTCAGACTCCAGAGTGGTTTGCATGGCGGTCTGGATAGGGTATACGCACATCTAGTGTATTTTTCCCCCTACCAATAAACTTCCTGTGAAAGGCAAAGACTATAGAATACACAAGACATGTTACTCGTATAGTTTTGAATTGGGAAAAGTGTAATGGTTAATATGGCGAATGAAGACCCGCCTTCTAATACAGGAGCCAATCATCGATCGATATGGACTGAGGATTCTCCAGGGGAGGGGCTCGGACCAGACGAGAGTTTCTGCAGATTTTGTGTGATTCAAACATTTAGAAATGAAACTAAAGAGACAGTCGTTGTTTAATTTTATTGGTGATACCGAATATGAACTGTAATCGCAAGTTTGGCAAGCAATTTTGGAGAATTTGATGTTTCCCCGTTCAGACAGAATGCCTGAGCATACTGAAAGAGGCGTTTCACAGATGGCCGCTGAGTGAAATGACTTGCCTTAAAGAGACTTTGTGTAAGGTTAATGTGACTATTTTCAGTTTCATACGGTTCCTTTTACAGCATCGATGTTGTGACGTAATTAAAATACAAGCAGTTAAATAGATTTAAGCATTTATTTATTTAAGCATAGTTGTTCAAGCATAAAACGGGATTAAAGACTGTGTAGACGAGCGCTGAAACTCCATTGAAAATACTGGGGTAAAATACATTTCCATATTTTAAAGTAACACAGGCTCATTCTGAAAAGCCCTATATACATTTCTGGAGATCGCGAATTATGTAGCCAGAAGTCCGTATGGACGCGACGGGGCGGTATAACGCCGTTCCTTTTCGCGCTTACCAGCTGACCGCTTACCTCCGTATGACTGCTTTCACGCTGTTACCAGTTTGTCCAGTGGCTCGCCATGTATGTTGGCGGACTTGAGATTCAGAATTGTTAGAGTTGACAAACCGACAGGGTTCGAATCCGGCGAAGAACGGTTCCAGAAAGCAGGTAAGACAAAAACAGTAGCCAAAAACTAAAATAAGTAAATAACAGGGTGAGAATGTGGTAAAATCTGAAAACGTGGTAAAAATAAGGCGAGGGCTTTTCTTTTTTTGGATTGCTTTTGAAAACTGTTGGTTGGGTTTAGGTAAGTGGGTGGGCGGGTCAATCGGTGCTTTTGAAAACACTATTGGTTGGGTTTAAGGAAGGAGGAGGGTGGGTCAGTTGATTTTTGTAAAAGGGGAGGAGCTACTCTGTCCCGCCCTCTCTTCATTTTTACAGTTGAGATTACGTCAAACATTAAATAAAAATGCATATTTCAAAGCACTTCATGGGACCTTTAAAGAAAACAGACCTTAAATGTGGTGAGCGGAAGCGCTTGAACTGGGTTGCTGAAAATTAAAAGGGATTCTGCATATACCCCATTGTGGATTGTGTATTGTGGGAGTGGATGCACTACTGCAGTGCAGCATGCAGATCTGCTGAGCCGCTCTGCCTTTCTGACCCACTTTTTTTTTCCTCCCCGTCTTTCATTTGTTCCACTTCAGGATTCAATCCACACGCTGGAGCCGGTGGCAGAATTCATGAACGACAAGAAGAGCCTGTCAAGCCTTTCACACAGATAGAAAGGAGGATCAGTGGAAATCAGGGGTTTTGTGTTGTGAAAATTGATGCTGGTTGTAATCGCTGACGGTCATCTTTCATCATCGGGTTTTGCTATTATAAGCTAGTATAGCAGGTACTACGACACAATACCTGCAGCCGTTGTGTAGTGTATGGTGCAGATGATGGAGTTCTAGATGTATTATGATGGTGGAATATTTGATTAGTGTACTGAATCTGATTTGGTCAGGATTAGTGCTCGAATGAGATGGGATTTGTAGTGGCTGATGGCCTATATAAAAGCAATATGCATAATGCAATTTAATACAGAATACATGTTTGCATTTATTTATATTGCACATGCTTGAAGGAGGTTGTATTTGGTGGTTTTTCTGAATTAAAAAAATATTTTATGTATAATTTTAAAAAGGAGTATATAGTTCTTAAGCATGAATATTAAATAATTTATGTTCATTCATTCATTTTCTTTTCGGCTTAGTCCCTTTATTAATCAGGGGACGCCACAGCGGAATGAACCGGCAACTTATCCAGCATATGTTTTACGCAGCGGATACCCTTCCAGCTGCAACCCATCACTGGGAAACATACATACACTCTCATTCACACACATACACTACGGACAATTTAGCTTACCCAATTCACCTATAGTGCATGTCTTTGGACTGTGGGGGAAACCGGAGCACCCGGAGGACACCCACGCGACCACGGAGAGAACATGCAAACTCCATACATAAATGCCAACTGACCCTGCCAAGGCTCGAACCAGCGACCTTCTTGCTGTGAGGCGACAGCACTACCCACTGTGCCACCGTGTCACCCATAATTTGTTAACAAAGTAAAATAATATTGATATAATAATATTGATAATATTGAGATAAAAATAAAATGTAAAGAATTAAATAGCAGTACGTTTAATAAAAAAAATAAAAAAAAATTAAATATATATATTGTGGACCTGTGTTTTGTGGACCTGGAGAGGACATTCAACCGTGTCCCTCGTGGCATTCTGTGGGGGGTGCTGTGGGAGTATGGGATCAGAGGCGCTCTGTTAAGGGCTGTCTCGTCCCTGTATGAACAGAGTAGGAGTTTGGTTCGCATTGCCGGCAATAAGTCAAACTTGTTTCCAGTGCATGTTGGACTCCGGCAGGGCTGCCCTTTGTCACCAATTCTGTTCATAATTTTTATGGACAGAATTTCAAGGCGCAGCCTTGGGCTGGAGGGGGTCTGGTTCGGGGACCACAGGATCTCATCTCTGTTATTTGCAGACGATGTTGTTCTGTTGGCTTCATCGAACATGGACCTTCAGCATGCACTGGGGCGGTTTGCTACCAAGTGTGACGCAGCTGGGATGAGAATCAGAACCTCCAAGTCTGACGCCATGGTGCTCCACCGGAAAAAGGTGGTTTGCCATCTCCAGGTTCGAGGAAAGTCCTTACCCCAGGTGGAGGAGTTCAAGTATCTTGGGGTTTTGTTAACGAGTTAGGGAAGGATGGAACGTGAGATTGACAGGCGGATTGGTGCAGCGGCAGCAGTAATGCGGTCGATGTACCGGTCCGTTGTGGTAAAGAAAGAGCTGAGCCGAAAGGCAAAGCTCTCGATTTACCGGTCTATCTACGTTCCTACTCTCACCTATGGTCATGAGCTTTGGGTCATGACCGAAAGGACAAGATCTCGGATACAAGCGACCGAAATGAGTTTCCTTCGCAGGGCGCACCCTTATAGATAGGGTGAGGAGCTCTGTCACCCGGGAGGAGCTCGGAGTAGAGCCGCTGCTCCTCCACATCGAGAGAAGTCAACTGAGGTGGCTCGGGCATCTGTTTTGGATGCCTCCTGGACGCCTACCTAGGGAGGTGTTCCAGGCATGTCCCACTGGGAGGAGGCCTCGGGGAAGACCCAGGACACGCTGGAGGGACTATGTCTCTTGGCTGGCCTGGGAACGCCTCGGGATCAACCCGGAGGAGCTGGAGGAAGTGTCTGGAGAGAGGGAAGTCTGGGGTTCTTTCCTAAGACTGCTGCCCCCGCGACCCGGCCCCGGAAAAGCGGTTGAAAATGAATGAATGAATATATATTTAAATAAATACCAAATATATGGAATGAAGAATTCAAATATATTTTTTATAAATACTAAATTAAACAGAAAATAAATAAATATAAATGTAAATGTAATTAAAGTAAAAATGATTCTAAAATTTAAAAATGTAGTTTTATCATCACCCACTCTCCATTAAAAAAATTAATAAATACATAAATAAATAAAATAATAAATTAAAATGAATAAAATAAAAACACACATCCACATTACAAAATATGGATAGCAATAATACAACAAATAACTTAAAAAAATTGCACATTTTAATTTTTACATGGTGTATCTAACAAAATATGAATAAAAACTAAGACTTTTATTTTGTAATGTTAAAAAACAAAAAGATATATTAGATTATTGATTGATTATGATATTGCAAACATCTTCCAAAGAACTAACTATTGTCTGATTTTCTTCATATTTTATTGTAAATTTGTATAGTAAACAAATAATGTACATTTAATCTTATACATTAACATTTTTTTATTTACAAATCATATTTTTTACAGTAGAAAAACTGCGACTAAACTACGAAAATAAGTCAAAAAATTTACTTCAATTTAACTTACTTCACTTCACAAGTCGATGATTTTTTTAAAAACTTACTTCAATACACTATTTTTTAGGATGTGTTACATGCCTAGAAACTGTATTCTGTCAGACCACCTTTATGTCAGTATTTGTTTGTTAAAAAACAAAAAGAAATATTAGATTATTGATAGATTATGATATTGCAAACATCTTCAAAAGGACTATTGTCTGCTTTTCTTTATATTTTATTGGAAAATTGTGTAGTAAACAAATAAAATGTACATTTAAAATCTTATACATTAAAAATGTTTTAAAAAATCAAATATTTGACAGTAGAAAAGCTGCGACTAAACTACGAAAATAAGTCAAAAAATTTACTTCAATTTAACTTACTTCACTTCAAATTAACTTACTTCAATACTCCTTTAAAACAATTTTTAGGATCATGCCTAGAAGCCGTATTGCTCACACTTGACCAATTTAAAAAAATATAATTTTAAAATAAATGAAATAAATACCAGAAATATGGGATGAGGTTTTCAAATATGTTTAAGTACAGAATTAAACAGGAAATAAATAGAAATAAGTGAAAATGGTTTTACTTTTAAGTTTTATCATTAACCCCCCCCACCCTCCACCCCCATTGTTTTAAAAATAAATACATAAAATAATAAATTAAAATGAATACAAATAAAAATACACATTCAGATAACAAAATATTGACAGCAATAAGGGCGGCGCAGTGTGTAGCACTGTCGCCTCACAGCAAGAAGGTTGCTGGTTCGAGCCTTGGCTGGGTCAGCTGGCATTTCTGTGTGGAGTTTGCATGTTCTCCCTGTGTTTGCATGGTTTCCTCCGGGTGCTCCGGTTTCCCCCAGAAGTCCAAAGACATGCTCTGTAGGGTAAGCTAAATTGTCCATAGTGTGTATGGGTGTGAATGGAAATAAAAGTCTTAGTATTATATGCATTTTGTTAATGTTAAAAACAAAAAATATATTTAGATTATTGTCTAATATATTGTAAACACATTCTAAAGGACTAATTATTGTCTCTTTAAATCATATTTTAAAAGTGTAAAAAAATACAAAATAAATATAAAATCGTACATAAAAATAAATAAAAAAACACATGAAATTAACAAATCAAATCTGAAATTTTATGGAGAAGTAGAATAGTTTTTAAAACTTACTTGAAAATTTTTTAGGATCATGCCTAGAAACCGTATTGCTCACACTTTACAATAAGGTTTCATTAGTTTATGTAAGTGAATGTATTTACTAACATGAGCTAATTATACACAATACTTGTACAGCATTCGTTAATCACAGTTCAACATTTACTAATGCATTACTGAAATCCAAATTCATGCTTGTTAAAGGTGCAGTATGTAAGTTTAACACCCAGTGGTTGGACTAGGTATTGCACACCTGGTTCAAAACACACGCAAGCGCAGGTTGCCAGATTGACAACATCAACAGAAGTGTGCCTGACTATCTAGCCTAAAGGCTGATTTAAGTTGTGTTCTTAATAAAAGCAACGGTATGCGATAGAAGGAATATTTTCCATATAGTTTTTATCCTGACCAACACCTGAAATTTATATTTTAGAAATGGCTTCTATTTCTTGCAGCTAAACAACAGGATAAACTTTACCTCAGGTACACCTCATGTGCTTTATTCAGTGTTAAACGCTAATAATATGAGTTTGAATGCCATTTTACCTGACATTTATTGCCATACTACTGAAAGCAGCAGCAGATAGTTCACCTCAGATCTTGAAAATAAACCATTTGAAACTAACCGTATCACTGCAAATCTCGTCACGTAGCGTGTTGTTAGGGGTTTGTTAGGGGTTACAATGTAACCTGCTCACCTAATGCTTACATTCGTAATATTTATATTATTTGCTAATTAATAACCTCATGTGTAACTCTGCGTCTCATTTCAGAGTCTGCTACTGTCCACCGGAGGTCGCATTTCGGTCGCCGGTGTCATGAGAAATCGAGTCCCCCCTGACAATCGAGTCCGCTTAGGACCCCAATGGATTGTCTGAGTTGAATGCCTGATCAAAAGTGCTTTTTATAGTCTATTCTCAGTCTTGAGATTTTAACAAGACTTATCATATTAGTAACATTATTATCGGTAACTACAAGTTAAAGACACGCATAGTTAAAATAATTGAAAACGTTTGTAAACATTTAGGGATGTCTTCTTGATGTTTTTATGTGTTTATATGTAACATTATATATTTACATAAGAAGTGGTAGCACGTTGTAGGCTATCTAAAATAAAAGCAGGAAAGAGAAATTCTCCATGTTTTATGTCATTAAAACAGTCTTTTAAATTACATGCATTTAAATGAGATTTTGCTGCATTTATATATATATATATATATTTTTAATCCTATATGTATATATGTATACCTATTACAACTCCAGTGAACCAATAGGATCACCCAGGACCCAACTGTCAGGGGGGACTCGATTTCTCACCACACCGGCACATGCTTTGAGAGCCTTTCTGACTGAATGAATGAAATACGCTGTTTTCCACCAAGGCAACCCGGAGTGCTGAAATATAATTGCCTAAACCGGCAGTGGGCACCTGTTTCGGCACGTAACAGACATTTTCAAAGCAGAATATCTGACTTCAGCATTGTTTTTCAGATAAACAAGAATGTTCACTTGGCATGTTTCTTAAACATCTGCAAACATATTATGGTATTTTTCTGCTTTTGAAGAGTCAAAAACTTACATACAGCACCTTTAACATTAATTAATGCACCGTGAGTTAACATGAACAAACAACCAATAACTTTATTTCCATTAACTAACATTAACACAAACAAATACTGCAATATATGTATTGTTCATTGTTTGTTCATTACAGCCTTATTGTAAAGTATTACCACAGTATTCTGTCAGGCCACCTTTAGGTCAGTGTTTCACTTATAATCTGGCATTCAGGCTCTTGTAACTGTATGAAACCAATAAAAAATGTCAGATTTCAGACGTTTTAATAAAACCCACACAGACATTTTTGTGACTGGCTGTAAAAGTGAGGTCTGATCCTCTCATGTCTCAGTTATGAATGTGTCTGCACCGGGATCGTGTTGGGTCCGCTCGGGTCACCGGGTCTGGATTTTAATGCCTGTTCAGACCTTCTCTGCCATTTCTCCTCAGTTTCTCCACACGAGACTGTCGGGATCTGTCGGTCTGAATCAGAGTCAGACACACACCGGAGAAGCTGCCATTGTATCGGGATGAAAAATAGAAGTGGAGACGCAGAGGCTGTTAGTCATCAGCTCTGTGGAAGATGCATGTGTTTTTATAATAGGAAACAGAGTGGCGCTTCTGACCTTTATATTGCTGCTGGTGTTATAAATGCCTTGGAGAAACACACACACACATACATCTGATCTGTTCATCATGGAGAAACACAGGGTAGCGCTTGGCCTCTGTGGCTTTAATAATCAGTGCCTGGAGGTTTATCAGATTTTTAGCATGTTTTTTATTGATGTATATCTTGTATGAGTGTACGGGTGTTTCCCAGTGATGGGTTGCAGCTGGAAGGGCATCCGCTGCGTAAAACGTGCTGGATAAGTCAGTGGTTCATTCCTCTGTGGCGACCCTAGATTAATAGAGAGACTGAGCCGAAAAGAAAATGAATGAATGAATATATTTAAAAATATTATTTAATCATGTCGTTCAGCATCAATGGTCCAGTCTTCAGTGTCACATGATCAGCGCAAGAGACATTTATTATCGATGATAAAAACAGTTGACTTATTTTAAATTGAAATAAATGTATATCATTACATTTGTTTTTACTGTCACTTGCTAATATCAGCAACTTATCTCATGCTAAAACACACTTAGAACATTATATGTATGTTATTTGATGTTAAAACATGACATCATCATGCAAATTCATGGTAAAACAGCTAATCAGCTAGCAAAATGCTAATTCTAAAAGCATAACATGTTAATTAGTTTTAGAAACTGGCTGACAACATGCTAATTAAAGTTAGCAAAATGAAAGAAGCGTACTAATTCATGCATGCTAATTCAGTTTGGAAACATTAAAAGAAATTCTTATTGATGCTATAATACACTATTAACTATGCTAAAAATATTCTTATTCATGCTAAGATTATGCTAACATGCTAGCAAGCATAATGCTAATTCATACAGCTTTGTCAACAAACTGAATCTTATATTAAATGTAAACATTTGCTGCATGAAAAGCTGTAATCTAATAATCGGGGAAACAACAAATCTGAATTAGCAAAATGCGATAGGATGGAGAAGAAACTGAAGATTAAGAAAGGAAACTCAGGAGATATCAGGTGAAGTCTGACTTGCTTTTCATTGCAGTACAAAAAGTAATCAAAGTAGAGAAAAACAAGCTCTGGAGGAGAGCGACGGGGCCCGTGAGAGCGAGAGGAACTGCTGAGAACCTCGAAGAATTAGGAGCGAGAGAAGTAAAGTCTCATTGCGAGTTAGAAAACAAGAGCAGCAGTGTAATTAAGCTTTCCCTCTGGCTTGCTTTAAGTTATCTGATTAGGATTCCCAGCTCTCCTGGAGCCCTGCAGACATCATTACAGTCCTGATCTACAGGGACACCTGAACACACTCACCTGTACACACTTTTATTTAGTGTGCAGTCAAAATCTGCTGAAGACCAGACTTTACAATTTGGTGTCTACATCAAATTGGTTTCCAAAAGTGAATTTAATATACAAAAGCATATTAAAGTTGCCATGAACAGAAGTTAAGATTGTTCTTTTTTTCCCATATCGTGATGTACATTCGATTGAAACGGTCCTAAAATGAGAAAAAAATTAAGGGCGGTGCATGATTTCATCCTTTGGGAACCAATTGGATCGTTGGCATTGCTAACAAAATGAAGGAAGATTGACGAATGGACAAAAGCTGGGCAGAAATGAGACACGCCTTAATAGCTCCTCCCAAAATTATTGAAAGCCCCGCTCTAAATTACTTATAACCCCACTCTAAATTACTGATAGCCTGCCCTAAGGGACTGATAGCCCCACCCTAAATTACTGATAGCCCTGCACTAGAGGACTAATAGCCCCGCCCTAAATTACTGACAGCCCCGCCCTAAAGGACTGATAGCTCCACTCTATAGGAATTCCATATGACCACAAGTGAAGGAGAGGGAGGGAAGGTTATGATATTTGATAAAAGATTATGAGGGCAAATTAATTTTCCACAAAATAATGAAGTGCACAGATACATCGTTTATAACAAGCACATACAAAAATAAGAGGAGCAAATTTAGATTTCATTCCAATTTAAATACTGGTGTCTGCATAAATATTTCCAATTTATGCGAAAATTAAACAGTTGTTCTGTCTTCTAATTATTAAAATATATAAAAATACAAGTAGTAAGACAAAATTGTATTATATTTTGAAACAATTTAAAACTTCAAATGGTTAAAGCCTAGTGTTTTGAAGGATAAACTGTGAATTAGTAGCATTTCCGTCAAATTGTTAGAGTGGCTGACTGTAGTATTGGTAACTTAGCAACCAACAGTAAACAAGGCAAGCATGATGGAGCTGATTGGTCATGTGAGTGTAATGTTCGCTACGTCAGAGTCCAAAACTACGTGAGAGTTAAATTTGATTGTTTAGATGCTTTCCATGAAAATATTAAGCAGCACAACCGTTTTCAACATCGATAACAATAAGAGATGTTTCATGACAATCAATAAGAATGTTTAAAAAAATTCAGTTTTGTCATACAGGATTAAATTAATTGTAAAATATATTAAGTCAGAAAACCATTATTTTTTAGTTGTAATATTATTTTTGTATCTTTACTGCATTTTGATCATTTACACGCAGCTTTGGAGACTTTTTTTTAATCCCAAGCTTAAAGTCCATGTGAAATCAAAATTTATAATGTTTATTTTGCAAGCGCACATTGTTATTTTTTAGGGGAACAATTAATCCGGGCAAGTTAATCCACTGAAAAGAAATTATATGCAATATTCGTATCATTCATATCTTTTTTTAGACTGAATTATATTTAATTAGATTAGAAAAATATCTATTACCTGTTAATTATGACTACATAAATAGTCAAAAAAAGGTAAATGTTATATTGCAAGAAATATTATTATCGCAGTACTCAACAACAATATTGCATGTTTCCCCAGTATCATTAATCCCTAATTAATATTTTATAGATTATCTTTATAAAACCAGTTTACATAACCATTAGTTTAATCTTGTTATTATCAAGCGAATGTAGTTTGTTCGTCTGCTTCCGAAAGCGTGGTCTCTATTGATGTATTTTGTCCGGTTCAGCTTAAGCAAAGTTTAATCCTGTGACGCAGCAACAGAATTAATCTTGCTCAAATTGCTTGAGTCATCAGAGATCAAATGAGGCCATTAGTCTTGACCTGAGCAATAGCAGATTCAGTTCCTATAACTACAATCTGCCCGGAGTTACTTCTGGAGCCAACATGAAAAGTCAATTCATCTGTAGGGTTTCTGGTTGGTGAGGGAAAGGTAGAAAGAGTCCAGTATCTATAAATTGTGTGTGCGTGTTTTTAAAAAAAAAATTTATTCCGTACATTATGTGTTGATATTTGCATATTTATACATGTTTATGGATTCTATACTATATATTAGTGTGTCTTTCTTCTTGTGGATGAGCATTGGTTCATCTTATGATTTTCTTGTCCTCATGTGCTTTTGGTTGTGTTTCTGTCTGTGTGCATTTACAATATGCATTATTTGTTCAACACTATAAATTAAGTAAAAACTGTAATTTATTGTAAAAACATTTTTTTTTTCATAATTTTAACATTCCTTTTAATGATAAATTTTACACTTTTTTTTTTTACACTGAATTAATATTAGATTTTGGCGGTGCGGTGGCGCAGTAGGTAGCGATGTCGCCTCACAGCAAGAAGGTCGCTGGTTTGAGCCTCGTTTGGGTCAGTTGGCATTTCTGTTTGGAGTTTGCATGTTCTCCCCGTGTTTGCGTGGGTTTCCTCCGGGTGCTCCGGTTTCCCCCACAGTCCAAAGACATGCACTATAGGTGAATTGGGTAAGCTAAATTGTCCGAAGTGTATGTGTGTGAATGAGAGTGTATGGGTGTTTCCCAGTGATGGGTTGCAGCTGGAAGGGCATTCGCTGTGTAAAACATATGCTGGATAAGTTGGCGGTTCATTCCGCTGTGGCGACCCCTGATTAATAAAGGGACTAAGCCGAAAAGAAAATGAATGAATGAATGTATTATTAGATTTGTTTTTAGTTTTTTTCTACCATGTCATTAAAAAATGTTGACGATAAACTTTACACACTTTTTTGCACTGAATTATTATTCAAATTATTATAATTTTTAATAATTAACTATTATTTGTAGCTCATTATTCAGAGGTGTTTTATATGTTTATTTATACTTTTGAATTGCATTGTGGGACCTCTGCTCTGGACCATTTTTGTTCCTGAAAAATTAAATGAGTTATTTTCATTTTTTTTATATTTAAAATGGTATGTAAACTGCAGAAGTGCATAATAAACATTCATAATATACACTCACCGGCCACTTTATTAGGTACACCTTACTAGTACCGGGTTGGACCCCCTTTTGCCTTCAGAACTGCCTTAATCCATCGTGGCATAGATTCAACAAGGTACTGGAAATATTCCTCAGAGATTTTGGTCCATATTGACATGATAGCATCACGCAGTTGCTGCAGATTTATCGGCTGCACATCCATGATGCGAATCTCCCGTTCCACCACATCCCAAAGGTGCTCTATTGGATTGAGATCTGGTGACTGTGGAGGCCATTTGAGTACAGTGAACTCATTGTCATGTTCAAGAAACCAGTCTGAGATGATTTACGGTTTATGAGATGGCGCGTTATTCTGCTGGAAGTAGCCATCAGAAGATGGGTACACTGTGGTCATAACGGGATGGATATGGTCAGCAACAATACTCAGGTAGGCTGTGGCGTTGACACGATGCTCAATTGGTACTAATGGGCCCAAAGTGTGCTAAGAAAATATCCCCCACACCATTACACCACCACCACCAGCCTGAAACATTGATACAAGGCAGGATGGATCCATGCTTTCATGTTGTTGACGCCAAATTCTGACCCTACCATCCGAATGTCGCAGCAGAAATCGAGACTCATCAGACCAGGCAACGTTTTTCCAATCTTCTATTGTCCAATTTTAGTGAGCCTGTGCGAATTGTAGCCTCAGTTTCCTGTTCTTAGCTGACAGGAGAGGCGCCCGGTGTGGTCTTCTGCTGCTGTAGCCCTTCCTCTTCAAGATTGGACGTGTTGTGTGTTCAGAGATGCTCTTCTGCATACCTCGGTTGTAACGAGTGGTTATTTGAGTTACTGTTGCCTTTCTATCATCTCGAACCAGTCTGGCCATTCTCCTCTGACCTCTGGCATCAACAAGGCATTTGCACCCACAGAACTGCCGCTCACTGGATATTTTCTCTTTTTCGGACCATTTTCTGTAAACCCTAGAGATGGTTGTGCGTGAAAATCCCAGTAGATCAGCAGTTTCTGAAATACTCAGACCAGCCCGTCTGGCACCAACAACCATGACACATTCGAAGTCACTTAAATCACCTTTCCTCCCCATTCTGATGCTCGGTTTGAACTGCAGCAGATCGTCTTGACCATGTCTACATGCCTAAATGCATTGAGTTGCTGCCATGAGCAGTTGGACAGGTGTACCTAATAAAGTGGCCGGTGAGTGTATACTGTATTTTCGATAAAGAATATATGTATGGAAATAAACTGTAAAATCCACACTATAAAAAAATGTTATGACCAATAAGTCATGACAACATATTTTTTGTTAATTTAACTCATAATTAATCATTATTTTTTGTATTAAAGATTCAACTTGACGTTTTAAACCAGTTTAATGTCATTTAAGTTCAATTAACTTAAAATAAAATTTAAAAGATAGCTTTTATTTTGTTAACGTGATTCACCTTTAATATTGCAATTGAAAACCTTTACAAATGAAAAAGTTTAAACATTTGAAAATAAATAAGTAAATAAATATGCAAATAAAGATGTAAATAAATAAATAAATAAAGTAAATAAATAAATAAACACTACTTTCTTTTTGGAACAATAACTTTTTTTGTGCACATTAATCTGTGAATTGTTGCAGACTACTTACATTTACAAACAATATAAAAAAAAAGCATAATGTTAATATGAAGCGTTTGCTTTCGATTCCTGACCCTTACATTTCAGTGCACGTCTTTAGTTGCATTTAATTACAATACACACTTCCAGAGCTGTGCAGATATGAGCTGGTTCAAGGATGTAGGCGTGACGGAGCAATAGTAAAAGAGTGTTTTTCCTTTTAATAAGATCAAGTGCTGTGCTATCATGTCTGGCTCTCTGCCGATCTACAGTAAATACTTAATTGTGTCTAAATATAAAAGAAATGACTCCAATGAAAGACTCCAATGAAAAGAAATGTCTCTTTCAGACTGTTTTTCCCTTACAGGTGGATTGTGAATACGATTGCACATTGATGCACATTCAGGTTGATGTTTTTATGGGAGCTTCATTAGTAATGCTGCGCTGCTTTTACCTCTAAGTTACTTTACTTTACCATAAGTTACCATTACTTTACAGCCTGTCTTCAGTGTTCTGTGTTAATTATATACAAGAGTTCAGTACTGAATTAGACGGTCAGAAGATATTTCTCTGCAAAGCTTCAGCTAGAATTGGGAATTATAATAGAGCCGATTAGACAAGCATGACGCTTTGGGATTTTATTACTGTAGTCATTGATAGAGGTGTAATGTTTTCAGTTCATGTAGCGCATAATTTCATTGACTGTTTTTATGTTTATATATTCCAGTTTTTAGAGTGATTTAAAAAAAAAAAAAATTTCAAGGTTAAATCTTGTTTCTAATATCAGGTTTATTTTATTTTTTGACAATTTATTTTTTCAGTTTTTAGAGTGATTTTTTTTCAGGGCTAAATCTTGGCTTTCAAATTCATTCATTCATTTTCATTCGGCTTAGTCCCTTAACTTATCCAGCATATGTTTTACACAGCGGGATGCCCTTCCAGCTGCAACCCAGTACTGGGAAACACCCATACACACTCATTCACACACATGGACTACGGCCAATTTAGTTTATTCAATTCACCTATAGCGCATGTCTTTGGACTGTGGGGGAAACTGGAGCTCCCGGAGGAAACCCACGCCAACACGAGGAGAACATGCAAACTCCTCACAGAAATGCCCAGCCAGGACTCGAAACAGCAACCTTCTTGCTGTGAGGCGACAGTGCTAACTACTGAGCCACTGTGTCGCCATTGGTTTCAAATATCAGGCTTTATTTTATTTTATTTTATTTCATTTAATTAAATTTTTATTTTATTTATGTTGTTCAGTTTTTAGAGTAATTTTTTCATGGCTTAATCTTGGGTTTCAAATATCAGGCTTTATTTAATTTAATATTATTTTATTTATTTTATTTCAGACTTTATTTTATTTTATATTCCTAGTTTTTAGAGTTATTTTTTTTTCAGGGTTAACTCTTGGATTATCAGGCTTTTATTTTATTTATTTATTTATTTTTCTTAGTTTTTATGTGATTTTTTTCAGGGCTAAATCTTGGGTTTCAAATATCAGGCTTTATTTTTTTATACATTCATTCATTTTCTTTTCGGCTTAGTCCCTTTATTAATCTGGGGGCCCCACAGTGGAATGAACCACCAACTTATCCAGCACATGTTTTACGCAGCGGATGCCCTTCCAGCTGCAAGCCATCACTGGGAAACACACACATAAACTACGGACAATTTAGCCTACCCAATTCACCTATAACGCATGTCTTTGGACTTGTTGGGGAAACCGGAGCACCTGGAGGAAACCCACGCGAACACAGGGAAAACATGCAAACTCCACACAGAAATGCCAACTGACCCAGCTGGGGCTCGAATCAGCGACCTTCTTGCTGTTAGGCGATTGTGCTACCCACTGCACCATCGCGACGCCTATTTTTTAAATTTGATTTATTTATTTATTTTTCAGTTTTCTGTGTTATTTTTTTCAGGGCTAAATATTAGGTTTCAAATATCAGGCTTTATTATTATTATAATTATTATTATTATTATTATGTTTAGTTTTTTTTTTTAAAGTATTTTGTTTCATGGCTAAATCTTGGGTTTCAAATATCAGGCTTTGTTTAATTTAATTTAAAAAAGCTCTAGACCCATTTTGACAAATTAGACAGTGAATAGTTATGTTACATCACATATTAATCCATTACATATTGCAATGTCTGATATATATTTTAACATTGAATTTTCAATGCATACCATACAAAGATAGTCTGAAGTCTACATAAAGTCCTGTATAAGTTTGGTTTAGCACAGGTATGGTTGCAGCACTGTTGAATACCTATACATCCAGTATATAGAAGTTTTGAAATTCTTCTCTGAAAGCATGCAATTACCATCTAATGCAAACCTCAAATAACTAATAAAAGATTCTCAAGGTTGTTGGTTGAATGTCATTTTTGTGTATTATGGATGTTTGAATTAAGGGCTGTGTTTTGTGGCCACACATTCCCTGCAGGTCCACCAATAACATCTTGTTAACAAGTGTTTGAATGACAGCAGCTTTTCTCTATCAATAATCTGGCCTGGGAGAGCAATACTCTTGCTAAGTGCTCTTAGACTGAAAATATTCTTCATTTCAGATCAATTGGATGAGCAGAAGTGGCTTTAGTCATGTTAAATCAGGTGAAGGTGGTGTGAGTGAGTGAGTGTGTGTGTGTGTGTGTGATGCTAAACGGCTGACAAAACAGAGTGGACAGGATAATGGAGATTCATATAAGAGTGTGTACTCAGAAAATTCTGGCATCATTTATTCACTGTCCACTTTTTTTAAATCAATAGAAAGTTTATTTTTTTTCATGGCTAAATCTTGGCTTTCTAACGCCGGGCATTTTATTTTGTTTTATTTAATTTACTTAATTATATATACTTTTATTTAATTGTATTTAATTTTTATTTTATTCATTTTTTGTTATTTTATTCAGTTTTAGAATTTCTTTTTTTCAGGGCTAAATCTTGGGTTTCAAACATCATCAATTTTATTTATTTATTTATTTATTTATTTATTTATTTATTTATTTATTTATTTATTTATAATTTTTTATTTTCAGTTGTAGGGTTATTTTTCAAGGCTAAATCTTGGGTTTCAATCACCAGGAATATTTATTTCATTTTATTTTATTTTATTTTATTTTTTATTTTTATTTTATTGAATTACTGCTTTATTTTATATTATTATTATTATTATTATTATTATTATTATTATTA
>CAIGQV010019356.1:2848366-2884695 GCA_903798115.1 Danio jaintianensis
CAACCCATCACTGGGAAACATCCATACACACTCATTCACACACATACACTACGGACAATTTAGCTTACCCAATTCACCTATAGCGCATGTCTTTGGACTTGTGGGGGAAACTGGAGTGCCCGGAGGAAACCCATGCGAACACGGGGAGAACATGCAAACTCCACACAGAAATGCCAACTGACCCAGCCGAGGCTCGAACCAGCGACCTTCTTGCTGTGAGGCAATTGTGCTACCCACTGCGCCACCGTGACCACCGTGCCCTTATTTAATTTAATTTAATTTGTGCTGAAAGAGTATATGACATTATTTGCATGAACCACTTATACACATAACCAAACATATAGCATAAATTGACTGAACATTTATAACTATTTATGTTTATTCGTGAGATATAGAAAAATAAATAAAATAGAAAATATTTTATTTTTTATTTGTTTTTGCATAGCTTTCTTTTGTATTGTGCTAAACGAGTGTAAAATATAATAAAATAAAATAGATTTTTTTTCTCTTTTATTTTATTCTCTTTATAAGATCTTATATTTTATTTTATTTTTATTTTATTTTAATTTTTGTCAAACTTTTTTATTGTGCTTAAAGGGTATAAAATATGACATAAAAAGCTCAAGATCACATTTTTAAATTAAATTTAATATTTAATTTAATTAAATTTAATTTAATTTGTGCTGAAAGAGTATATGATATTATTTGCATGAACCACTTATACACACAACCAAACATAGCATAAACTGACTGCCAACATTTATAAATATTTGTTTATTTGTTTATTGTAAGTAATGTTTATTCTTGTGTTAATTTTGAGAGTAAAAAATTACAAATTTAAAAATTTGTTTTTTTTTACCTAGCTTTTCTTTTTTTATTCTATTTTTACTCAGCATTTCCATTTTATAATTCTCAGATTTTGTATTTTCATTTAATATTAGTTTAGTTTTGGTGTCTGCGGGGTCTTAAAAAGTATTAAAAGTTCATTTAGATCAATTTAAGGCCCTTAAAAATGATTAAAAAGTCTTAAAGGCCCCGTGAAGTGCTTTGAAATGTGATTTAAATTTTTTTTTTTTTTTTTTTTTTTTTAAGTGAATTCATTTTAAATTAGTTTAGTTTCTGATCAATAAAATCACAATATAGCACTACACCATTGTGTGCATGTTTCTAGGTCAGTCTCTTAATTATTAAATATCATCCTGTATACAGAATCATCCATGAAGACGGATACTCAGAAGATGAGTGTAAGCAGTACCGAGCCGTGGTTTACAGCAACACCATCCAGTCCATAATGGCCATCATTAAAGCCATGAGCAACCTGAAGATCAACTACGGGGAAAGCGGACGTGTGGTAAGAGCTCCTGTACACCTGCAGACTGCATGTAGGTCAGCCTGGCGTTCTGTAAATAATTCAGAGAGTCCTGCACATTTCTCATCACCAGGTTTAATATTTTGCATGTAGCGTCTGCAGATCCTTCAGTGGCGGGTTGCAGGTTGTTATTCTGATTAATGAATCATTCACTATAACAGCAGGAGAGAGTAAATATGAGTAGATTTGCGGTTATATTAACTTAAAATATTTAGTGTGATACAGTTGAAGTCATAACTATTCGCGCTGCTGTGAATTTATTTTCTTTTTCAAATATTTTGCAAATGATGTTTAACAAAGCAAGGAACTTTTCACAGTATTTCCTGTAATATTTTTTCTTTTGGAGGAAGTCTTATTTCTTTTATTTCGGCTAGAATAAAAGCAGTTTTAATTTTTTTTTAAAAACCATTTTAAGGTCAATATTATTAGCCCCCTTAAGCAATATTTTTTTCTGGTTGTCTACAGCAGTGGTTTCCAACCTTTTTTTGCCTAAGACCCCCTTTTCCCCTGGAAAATATTGTAAGGCCCCCCTCAACATTTAATGATATTATCGCTCATATAAGTTTGCAGTAAGGATGACAAAAAATTTTGTTTTCAAATAAACAGTATGTTTATTGTTATATCTAGATATGTTTATGCACAAATAATAGCCTAATGTAAAATATGAAAGCAAAACATCTGTAGGCCATTTGTAACTGAAAAACGTAAGCCTTTGCGCCTTTAAATTGGCTCTATATTAGTTGCCAATTTTTTTTATACGTTTTTTGTCAGTAGCTATGACGTCCCTCATCTCATTTTGGGTGTCTATTCTTTTGCCTTGCACTCAAAAAATGCTCTGGGCTTGTCGCGGTATTGGGGATGAGTCGTCTGGAAATATTAATTTGGATGGCCTCATGCATTCGTTAGCAAGAACTTTGGCGCAGATAATACACTGTGGCTGGGTCAGGGACTCTTTGCTTCAAGGAAATGGAATAAAACCTTAGTTCAGGTAACTATCTTGGGATTTCCTGCATTTCGTGTTTCCAGTATTGCTAGCGCTGCGACCTAAAATGTCCAGTATGCTTGGGTCATTACTATTAGCTGCTGAAGGCGGCTTGCTGTCTTTTTTGTGGAGGACGAATTACAAATTTGTCCATTTTTTGGTCAGCCAGGGGATAAAATGAACTAAGGCAACATGATCGTTCTCCTAATTGTCCACAGCTAAAATATTTTTAAAATATGACGCAACCCCCCACAGAGCTCGCTAAGGCCCCCTTGTGGGCCGGGACCCCCCGGTTGGGAACCACTGGTCTACAGAACAAACCCAAACAAAACAAACAAAATTATACAACGATTTGCCTAATTACCCTAACTTGCCTTTAATCAGAATCAGAATCAGAATCAGAAGCGGTTTTATTGCCAAGTGTGCTTACACACACAAGGAATTTGTTTTGGCTACAGAAGCTTCCAGTGTACATAAAGTGACAAGTGACAACACAAAATAAATATGAGAAAAATACGACAAACATTAAACAGAGATGCAGTTAGACAAAAGCTCCCATAACCTTATTAAATTACAAGCTCCCATAACCTTATTAAATTACACTTCAGGCTGAAAACTAGTATCTTTAAAAAAGTCTAGTAAAATATTATGTACTGTCATCATGGCAAAGTTATTACAAATGAGTTATTAAAACTATTATGTTTAGAAATGTGTTCTTCTTTCCGTTAAACAGAAATTGGGGAATAAAATATACATGGGGGCTAATAATTCTTCAACTGTATAAATTATTATTATTATTTATTTATTTACTTATTTACTTTCCCACCCACCCACCCACCCACCCACTAATTTTTTAAAATAATTCTACAATCGTGTGTGTGTTTGTGTGTGTGTGTGTGCAGGACGATGCACGGCAGCTGTTTGCTCTGTCTGCGGCTGCGGAGGAGCAGGGGATCCTAACTGACGATCTGGCCAATGTGATCCGCAGACTGTGGGCCGACAGCGGTGTTCAGGGCTGCTTCTCCAGATCCAGAGAATATCAGCTCAATGACTCCGCTGCTTAGTAAGTGACTGCAGAAAACACACACACACACACACACACACACACACACACACACACACATACTTGTATTTACGGTATGGTTTATAAGGACTCTGCATAGGCATAATGTAAATAACAACCTTAACAAGAAAATGTGGCAAAATTTGAATGTGCAAAAATTCCATTAAGTATGATTTTGAAGCATTTTGAATTACAAGGACATTGTTTACATTGTAAACCACCTTAATAGTGTACAACTATGTCATGCCCATGTCATTATACAATGTTACTCGTCAACCACAAACAAGTATACACGCACATACACACAATATTGTTTCTAACAAGCAGTCAAAACAGGCAAAAGCACAAGATTTACGGCTTTAACAGAGAATAATGTGCAGTAAAAAAATAATATGAACACTTTTTCTACTTAATAAAGCTTCATAACGTGAACTTCATTTCTTCAGTTTTCAGTGTAATATTTATATGTATTTTTAAAATGTTTCATTATTAACAGTGCAGTTTTAAAAACAGTTGTGCTCCTCATGATGCATTATTTTCTTATTTATTTTCTCATTTCTCCAGATTTATATTCTTTCATAAATATAAACAGCAGTTATTTGAAATAGAAATAGTTTTTTAACATTATAAAACAACATCACTGTCACTTTTGTAACTGTAAAACTGTCACGACACACTAAGGACTGGACACAGGAGGTGAGTATATAAACGGTGCTTTATTAAGTCAATAAAGAACATTTATTATTATACAAAAAAAACATCCTTGCTGAATAGCTGCATTCATTTATTTCAGTAAAATTTTTTCCCACACGTTTTTTTGAATGGCAGCGCACGTTGTCAAGCATAATCATTTGTACAAAAAACCAAAAACAAACGTAAAGGCTATCATATAACACATACACCTTGCGCAATGCGGTGCTCTGTTCCCTGAGACGCGCATTTCTAAAGGCCCCATCTGTATTGCCTCCTTTACATTTACTTTTTTGTACTTTTACTTTTGCCTTGAGCACCCATTTAAGACTGATGTGTGTGCTTTTGTGCATGTTTTAGCATAATCATTAGTGCAGGTAAACCCTGACTGATGTCTTTTTAAATAATATTTGTAAAAACATTGAGCCACTCAGTGTGTGTGTCTGTGTGTTTTAGTCATTTTGCAGCAGTAGAATTCTCCCTCTTGATGGCGTGTTCCTAACCTGTGCAAAATCACAGCCTCAAGTGGATTGTTGTTTAATTATATTTCATCCATGTGCTTCAGAGCTGCATAAACACAAACACTTGAGGTGTGGAAGTACAGCACTGAATTACAAATCTCTCCCTGTAGACACGATACGACTTTAATGGGGTTTTGATGCGTGATGTGAGCAGGTTCAAGCAGTGATCTCACTGCTAACTCCATCTGTTGTTGACAGCAGAAACGACTCCTCGAACCTTGACTGATCACGCACACACACACAAGCGCACATGCAAGGGATTTGTAAAAAAATTAGCAGTTTTGCATATTTTGTGATTCATGTTTTAAATTTAATTTAATTAAATTGCATTACGGGACTTTGATCTTTCTTTCAACAGCTTTTAACCTTGAAAAGTTTGAAAAAGTGACTTTTATTGACATTTTTAATAGTTTAAAGTGATATATTGTCTGGGTTGCTTTTCAAAGTCACGCCGATCAGCTGGTTTATCTATAAGCTGACATATGAGCGATCCACTGATGAATCGCGGCTTTAAAACGCTCCAGTGTCCCTGTATCTGTGGTTACACTCAGTAAACAGCGGTGAGTTCGGTGAACTGATGACCTTCACGGCCAATTACAGTAATTTCTGTTGAGCACGTGAACACAATGGCAAATCAGCGCTGTTTAAGAACACACTCAATAGCGCTCAAATGTTAGCGGGAAATGGACGCTTTTAAATTTTCAGTATCGATTGGTACCGAATTCCAGTATCGTGCAACCCTAACATGTATATTACCATGAAACAGCTTCTCAACAGAAATAAATGTAGGACAAGACTTGATTTTGTCCATCAGGAGTTGATTACTTGGATTGTTGTGGTTTGCTATTGGTGGAACTCAAGTGATTGACAGGTTGATCCCGCCCTCATGCCATTAAACATCAATCAGAGAAGCACTTATGTTATTGAAATGGGACAACAGAGTTCACATGAATTTAAAACAAGTGAATGTAAATTTTGACATGGATCAGAAAGTGGACTTCAGCTTGTCTATTTGTTAATAATTGATAATAAAGTGATAAAGCAGAAAGTCAGTCCATTCCATTCATAACACACAATAGATCACTTCTGTTTGTCATATTTGTTTTTAATAGCAAATGGCTTTTAATGCTCTTTTGCAGCGTTTAAGAATCATTTTATGGTAATTGCATACAGAAAATAATAGTTGTAATGAAAATTAGGTAACACTTCCTTTTAAGGTGTCCTTGTTAGTCAAGCTTGATGAACTTACTATAGTAATTACAAGTAATTATGCATAATTACATGCAACTAACAAACCTAACCCGCATTCTAACCCTAATATAGTAAGTGCATGTAATTAATTAATATTGCTCAGTAGTCAAGTCAATAGTTACACTGTAACAATGACACCTTCAAATAAAGTGTGACTGAAAATATTAATAGAATGATTACATATTGTCATTGCATTATAATGTTGCATAAAATCAACTTTAGAAGTATAGTTCACCCAAAAATTTTATTTTACTCCATATTTACTCGCCCTCAAGTAGCTACAAACCTTAGAGTTTCTTTTTTCTGTTGAACACTGATGTTACAAACCGGTAACCATTGACTTCCATACTAGGAAAAACAATTATTATGGAATACATTCACTATTATGGGAGCAATTTTTTGTATTTCTTTGTAAGAAAGCTACTCAAACAAGTTTGTGACAAGTGAAGGGGAAGTAAATGATGACAAAATTTTCATTTTTGGGTGAACTATCCCTTTAAATATGGCCGAATAATTCACATATTGAGGTCAGCGTGAGCTTTAAATGGCCTTGATGGCGGCAGTATTTTGTTGCTGGTCCTGCAGGCGAATCAGACTGTGACTGAGACTGATTGATTCACCATATCATTACAAATGTAGGAAATGGGGAGAAGTGTATGATATGTCAGATATTTGTGTTGACATGTATAGATGTGTAGCCACAGGGAACCGGGGTGAAGATTACAGCTGATCATGGGCACATTTCTACATGCCCTTACTGACTGCTGTTATTCGGTATATTATTCAGTCATTCAAGTTTCAATATGTGACCCTGGACCACCAAACCACTGGTGTCTTACGGGTATATTTTTGGGAATAGTGTCTATTCCTATTGACGCTTTCTTACAATTACTCCATATCTCTATAAAAGCATTGCGCATTTCTGTGTGCCTCACATAGGTGAGTGGGCTTGACAAACCACCTGTAGAAACACTCTTCTCTCTATATGCACCAGAAACTCCATCTTACAAGGACTCAATAAGGAAAACAATGTTTACTTGTAAATGTTCCACAAACCATGTTGCACTACTTGTCTTCATTCATTAATTTTCCTTCAGCTTAGTCCCTTATTTATCAGGGGTCGCCACAGCGGAATGAACCGCCAACTATTCCGGTATATGTTTTACGCAGTGGATGTCCTTCCAGCCGCAACCCAGTACTGGGAAACATCCATACACTCATTCCCACGCACTCATACACATATACCGCATGTCTTTGGACTGTGGGGGAAACAGCGACCTTTTTGCTGTAAGGCGACAGTGCTAACCACCGAGCCACTGTGCCACCCCACTACTTGTCTTCAACCTTAAAATTTAGACTCAACGCTGCATATCCTGCGATGTGACTATTGCGAATGAGTTCAATATTTATGTTGAAATGACATATTGTGCAGCCCTATAGCATGAATGATGAATGTCCTTTGTCTGTGTGTTTGTGCAGCTATCTGAATGATCTGGACAGAATAGCGCGCTCAGATTACATTCCCACCCAGCAGGACGTGTTGAGGACCCGAGTGAAAACCACAGGCATCGTGGAGACTCACTTCACCTTCAAAGACCTGCACTTCAAGTGAGCAGCAGCACTTTTACTGTCCGTCTTACACTTCAGTGGTCTGTAGCAATGTCCACATTTAGATCTTCACCCTTTATTCAGACATATACAGTTGAAGTCAGAATTATTCGCCCCCCTGTATATTTTCCCCCAATTTCTGTTTAACAGAAAGAAGATTTTTTTCCCACACATTTCTAAACATAATAGTTTTAATAACTCATTTCTAATAACTGATTTCTTTTATCTTTGCCATGATGACAGTACATAATATTTTACTAGATATTTTGTCTAGACACTAGTATTCAGCTTAAAGTGACATTTAAAGTCTTAGCTAGGTTAATTAGGCAAGTTAGGGTAATTAGGCAAATCATAACAGTGGTTTGTTCTGTAGACAAAACAAATATTGCATAAGGGGGCTAATAATATTGACCTTAAAATGTTTTTTGTTTTTTTTTATTCTAGCCGAAATAAAACAAATAAGACTTTCTCCAGGAGAAAAAATATTACAGGAAATACTGTGGAAAAATTCCTTGCTCTTTTAAACATCATTTGGGAAATATTTGAAAAAGAAAAAAATAAACACAGGAGGGCGAATAATTCTGACTTCAACTGTATGTACATGTTATGAGGATTTGTCTTGGGACCTTTTGCAATATTTGTGCAATATTTTTTGCATGCGGTTGGTTTCAGTTTGAAGAAATGCAGGTAGTAGCTTTACAGAGCAGGTAGTATATATAAGAGATTTACAGAAGACTTACTCGTATTTATTAAAAGGGGAAGAGAAACCTATTTGCTAATTTGCTAAGGGGAAGAAAAACCTATACTTGTGTACGATTATTTTGATGAAAAAACGTATTTTAATGGAAAGTATACAGTATTAAAATGGTATTAGAGAACGTTTGTATTCAGGATTTTTTTAAATAAATGTTTTAAAAAAAGGTCTTCTAAAGAAATGTTTGAATGCTGATCAAATTGAAAGATCTTAATGACTTTTTATCTCGTGTTTTGTTGTTGTTTTTTTTGTACAATGCATGATTATTAAGAAACAGTTATGATTGTAAATTATATGTTGAATACTTAGTACAAGTGTTGTTGTGAATATAGCCAATTCTGCTGATATGGCATTAAAACATAAATAAATAAATAAGATAGTTGCTAATAAAATACAGTTAAATATTATTAGCTAAATAATTAAATAAATAAATAATAATAATTATTATTTATTATTTATTTAATAATTCCTGTTGGACTTATGTCTTTCTATGTTTTTTGTTTTTTTTAACATATTAAACTAAAACCATATTCCACCAAAATTATTTTATCAGTTTTATCAACTTTACCAACTATAGTGTTTTTCTCATATGTTGATGGACTAATATGGTCAACATTTATTATTATTATTAATATTATTATTATTGTTGTTTGCTTTAAAAATGTGTTTAAGATAGAACACAAATGAATATTTAACTCCAAACTCTTAGCTAATAATTGCAATTTTTTGAGTAACATAAAAATGAGAAATATTTCTTTGGAAAGCCGGCAGCTAGCTGAAACAAATTTAATAATTATTATTACAGATTTTATTTATGTTAATGCATATGGTTTAAGACAAAATATTAGCCCTCCTGTGAAATTTGGCTCTTTAACAGAGAGATTTATTTTTCATAATTTTTTGATAATACTTTACTAGTTAGACACTAGTATTCAGCTTAAAGTGCCATTTAAAGGCTTAACTAGGTTAATTAGGTAACTAGGCAAGTTAGGTTAATCAGGCAAATCAATGGGCAACAGTGGTTAGTTCTGTAGCCTATCAAAATGGCTACAATATTGCAAAATGGCTCAATATTTCTTTTTCTTTTTTTTAAATCTCACTTGGGAAATATTTGAAAAAGAATTTAAACTTCACCGAAGGGCTAATAATGTTTTTAAATATTTTATTTATGAAATGTTTTAATAATTACTTCCGATTTATCTAAGTTTACCTGTGAACCAAATTACCTG
Organism: Danio jaintianensis; assembly: GCA_903798115.1. Classification (NCBI taxonomy): domain Eukaryota; kingdom Metazoa; phylum Chordata; class Actinopteri; order Cypriniformes; family Danionidae; genus Danio; species Danio jaintianensis. The sequence goes on from CAIGQV010019356.1 coordinate 2,857,834, forward strand.
TATCATTTTTAATTTTCAAGTCTTATTAAGAAGTTATAAAACATCAGCAAAAAAATGTAATATAATCTAAATATAAACCTTTTATAATATAATGATTTATTCTCCTGCATATTCAGTATAGTTTGTTGAATTTTCCTTTTTCCAAAGGCTAACATCAATAGATATGTGTGGAAGTGTAGAGGTTATTACAGCACTGTCAGTGACAAAGCTTCAGGTAGAGAGGGCTTTCTCATTATCCTCCATCCGCCTTCTCTTTTCTTCTTCAGACACTCATGAAATATTAATGCTCATGTGAAGGGAAAAGCACTGGTTGATTTGCTCTCCTCATAAGTGTGTGTGTGTGTGTGTGTGTGTGTGTGTGTGTGTGTGTGTGTGTGTGTGTGTGTGTGTGTGTTTCTCCTCAGGATGTTTGATGTCGGAGGTCAAAGGTCAGAGAGGAAGAAGTGGATCCACTGTTTTGAAGGAGTGACGGCCATCATCTTCTGCGTGGCTCTGAGCGCTTATGACCTGGTGCTGGCAGAAGACGAGGAGATGGTGAGGAGCTCAACACAACATTATTATTATTTCACAATAAGAGCCTCCTTTTAACCCATTTAAATTTTCCCGGTTCATAAGGCTTCCCAAAATGACACCAAATAAAAAAATAATAAAAATGTCAATATTCTTGAATGGGTTATCAGGTCAAAACACAGTTGTACTGCAAAAACAATATACCAATGTGAATTTAAAAGTAAAACAATACAAATTGTTGATCTTCGTTTCTTCTGAAGTTGAATATAACTTAAATATAAAAAAATGCAACATTTTAACATAATAGTAGATCACACATTATTAGAATTATAATGGACATACATCTATTTTTTACTTAAATTAGTAAATGCAATCCTTCATTTCTCCATCTATAAAATCAAATACTGGCAAACATATCAATAAATGGGCTGCACGGTGGCGCAGTGGGTAGCACGTTCGCCTCACAGCAAGAAGGTCGCTGGTTCGAGCCTCAGCTGGGTCAGTTGGCATTTCTGTGTGGAGTTTGCATGTTCTCCCCATGTTCATGTGGGTTTCCCCCACAAGTCCAAAGACGTAGTATAGGTGAATTGGGTAGGCTAAATTGTCCGTAGTGTATGTAGTGATGGGTTGCAGCTGGAAGGGCATCCGCTGCGTAAAACATATGCTGGATAAGTTAATGGTTCATTCTGCTGTGGCAACCCCAGATTAATAAAGGGACTTCTGGATGTTTTTACTGCCTTTTGATTGGATGACAAATGTCCAATGTCATGGACAGCAGGCGTTAAATTTGGTGGAATGCTCCAGAAGTGAAACAAACATTAGCTGACACGTGTTTCAGTTGTAATGGAGGTTGTTGCTAGAAGGGATACGGCTGTGGTCTGAAGTTGAAGAGAATTATATTATTAGATACTATATATATATTTAGAATTTATGTTATTTATTAAATTACCCAGTAATTGTAATTTATTAACATCTAAACCCTAAACATAACCATCACAGTAATGCAAAAACAGTAATTATACCAAATATTATTCATAGAATTATCAAATTACCCATTAAATTGTATTTTAATAATGTCTACCCCTGCCCCAACCCTAAATCTACCCCTCAGAGTAATGTAAAAATATTCATTATTGTTGTACAGTGTCACAAAAATTATGCTATTTTGATGCGAGTATCTGCAGCTGTATCCCTTCTAGACTTTACCTGTAATGGATGAAAAGGGTTAAAAAATTACAAGATTGTAATTGAGAAAAAAATAATGTTTTAAAACCATAATTAAACTATTAAAAACTAACAATTAAAAAAACATAATAATTAGATAGTTAGAGAGTGAACCGAAAAGAAGCTTGTAAATCTATGCGTTCTCTATGTAAGCATGAGCCGAGAGCGCCCTCTTGTGTTGAGTTACTGAACATCACCTTCAGCTTCTGCTCTTTTTTCTTTTCCTTTTTCCAGAACCGCATGCATGAAAGCATGAAGCTGTTCGACTCCATCTGTAACAACAAGTGGTTCACCGAGACCTCCATCATCCTCTTCCTCAACAAGAAGGATCTGTTCGAGGAGAAGATCACGCGCAGCCCCCTCACCATCTGCTTTCCAGAATATTCAGGTCTTTCACTTCATCATTCATTCATTCATTCATTCATTCATTCATTCATTTTCCTTTGGCTTAGTCCCTTTATTAATCTGGGGTCACCACAGTGGAATGAACCGCCAACTTATCCAGCATATGTTTTACACAGCGGATGCCCTTCCAGCTACAACCCAGTACTGGGAAACATCCATACACACTCATTCACACACATACACTACGGCCAATTTAAGTTTATTCAATTGACCTATAGCGCATGTGTTTGGACTGTGGGGGAAACCGGAGCACCCGGAGGAAACCCACGCCAACACGGGAAGAACATGCAAACTCCACACAGAAATGCCAAATGACCCAGCCGGGACTTGAACCAGCGACCTTCTTGCTGTGAGGCGACAGTGCTAACCACTGAGCCGTTGTGTCGTCAATGAAATCATGATCAACATTATTCCACAAATGCTGTCGATGAGAGCTTAATTTAGACTCAGAACAGTCATCTGACTTTAGTTTGGAATCATTTAGCATGCCGGACATTCTGTAGCACAACTAAAACCAAATAATTATTATAATAATAACTTTTTTGAATAGTGTTTATTAACCCTAATAACCGATTCAGGTCCATTATGACCAAGAAGAGATGAAAAAAAAACTTGTAATAATGCATAGTTTTAGGCAAAAGAATCATTCAAAACTCTAAATAAATTAATAAATAAATAATAAACACCATTTAAAAATGTATAGAATTCAAATATAATATTTATTTATTTATTTATTTATTTTTGTTAAATGATCTGAAAGTTGTATGTGAATATATTTTTTTAACTATTCTAAGTAATATTTTATGTTGTTCTGGTGTTAAACACTCAATATGTATACATTTAAAGGACTTTCATTAATACCAGTGGGGTTAATATTGATAACTTTCACATTATATGTACTTATAAACTTAATTAAAATACAATAATATAATTTAAATTTGTATATATTTTAATATTTATGTAATTTTAACTGATGTGAATTGTTTAAATAGTTTTTTTTAAATGAAGTTTAAACGAATTTCTCATTTTTTAATGAATACATAAAGGGGTAAAATGCAGTATTACCATGGTAAAAATATGATTAAGTTTTACAAATTTTACAATGTAATAGATTCAGAATGTGAAAATAGTATACAGATTTTAGACAGTCCCTCTATTATTTTGCAGGGATATTATTTTTTCTTTATATTTATACCCTAAAATGACTGATTTTGTGACTGCTTTTGTCAAAACTTATGGCGTTATCATTTATTCATTCATTTTCCTTCATCTTAGTCCCTTATTTATCAGGGGTCGCAAAATCTTGCAAAAAGTAAACAATTTTTTAAACTCATGAACCACTTCACTTAGAAAATCCTGGAGGGACAGCATAGTGTTAAAATCACTACAACTGCACTGATCACATGACGCACAAGTTCAAATCTGTTGACAGTATTTTCTGTATTTTGTTGATGCAGGAGCCAATAAATATGACGAGGCTGCCAGTTACATCCAGACCAAGTTTGAGGATCTCAACAAGAAAAAGGACACCAAGGAGATTTACACCCACTTCACCTGTGCTACTGACACTAAGAACGTGCAGTTTGTGTTTGACGCCGTTACTGACGTCATTATCAAGAACAACCTGAAGGACTGCGGCCTCTTTTAATGAAGGCGGCCCAGAGAACCATGAGGTCAGAACAACACACTTACACACACACTGACACTTTCACACACATGCACACTCACATTTACACACTCACTTACTCACATACACACACACACTCTTACACATGCACACTTATACACACAAACACATACACACTTACACTCACACACACATATATACCCACGCGCACACATACACACATGCACACTTACACACACACAGGCGCATACACATACTTACACAGGTTTCAGTGTCCCTAAACTTTTTCCAAAGGTTTCTATATTGTATAGCTAATTTTTTATATTTTATATTTGTTCTTATTTTCTATATCTAAGGTCTTTCTATTTTCTATTTTATCTCTTATTTTATTCCATAATTTATTTCTATTAATAATCTCTTTTTTTTTTTGTAATTTCAATGCGTATCGTGCTGTGCATGACTGTGTATGTGACTAATAAAATTAGAATTTGAAGTCGTACTTAAGCAATTTTTAAGCACTTTCCAGGTCCATTTTCGGCCAATTTAGCTTACCCACTTATACCACGTCTTTGTACTGTGGGGGAAACCGCAGCACCCGGAGGAAACCCACGCGAACACGGGGAGAACATGCAAACTCCACACAGAAATGCCAATTGACCCAGCCGAGGCTCGAACCAGCGTCCTTCTTGCTGTGAGGCGACAGTGCTACCCACTGTGCCACCGTGCCGCCCCTTTATCACATTATATTAATACACTATAGCAGGCGTCACCAAACTCGGTCCTGGAGGGCCGGTGTCCTGCAGATTTTAGCTCCAACCCTAATCAAACACACCTGAAACCGCTAATCAAGCTCTTACTAGGTATACTAGAAACTTCCAGGCAGGTGTGTTGAGGCAAGTTGGAGCTAAACCCTGCAGGGACACCGGCCCTCCAGGACTGAGTTTGGTGACCACTGCACTATAGTATAATAACACATTATTATACTATAGGTTATGATAGTATTCTAAGGAACATTTTTGATGACATGTTTGCCCCAAACCCAACACTGAATCACTGTCATTTACTCTCTTTATTAAGACTTTATTTAAATGTAATTATTAATACCTAATAAAAAAATTATCATGAAAGCAACGGAATTACATTTAAGCAGTTTCAAGCACTTTATCCAAAGATTAAAGCACTTTCTATTCTTGAAAACACTAGATTATCATTAAAATTACAGCATTTTCAAGGATTTCTGGCACTCATATGAACACCCAGTGGTTTACCCTCAACTGTTTTCTTGTCAAGAAAGCAAGGCACACTTTTATGTGAGTGGGCTTGACAAACCACTTGTAGAAAACACACTCTTTCATCTCTCTGATGGTGCGCTCACACCAGACGCGGATGAAGCATCAAGCGCGAGTGATTTACATGTTAAGTCAATGCAAAGACGTGAATAGACATCCTGCGGCGCGACTCTGCGAATGAAGCAGTGCGAGTTGAGCATTTTGCGCGCTTGATGCGCTTAAAGCTCGAGTTGGAAAATTTGAACTTCAGTGGACATTCGCGCCACGTTAACCAATTAGGAGCTTTCTCTTGTAGGGGTGTGATTATGACATAGTACCTGTTGTTGGTGTCCCGAGAGGAAATCCTCTTGCCGACATCGGACAACAGCTCATCAAACTGGGCTTGGCTCAATCTGAAGCACCGCTGAAAGCTTCCATCATGCAGGTATAGTTTCTGGAGGAGTTGATGAACTCACAGAGCTGGGTGCACCTCTGAAAGGATCTAGTGGACTCAGACACGATGCTGAACGAATCTACGCTGTTTTTCAGCCTTCCTAAATCACATAAAGCACAGCTACACTTTCAATAAAATCCATGTTAGCCATTTAGCAATGAAGCTAGAGTCACCGGGCAGACAGAAGCACTGCCCATGATGCGAATCCACGTCTATTGTGAAGTGAATTTGACACATGAATGAAGCGAATACACTCAAAATGTTCACGTGTCTATTTACGCACGAATAGCGTGCTTATCTGGTGTGAACACAGCATGACACTTTAACCAACACTTGCACCAGTTTTGCACATTTGTACCAAGAACTTTCTTTACAATGAAAAAAAAAATCATTGAGCATTTATGAAGTGAGCTTCACACAGGTGAGTGGGCTTGACAAACCACCTGTAGAAACACTCTTCTCTCAAAAAAAAATAAAACACTCCCCCCTCCTTACTCTAGCACTTAATTCTCTGAGCCCTAACAGTTCCTTTGTATAATCAGCACTTGTTGTGTGTATTGCCTCTTCTTGTTGAACCGCTGAATGCCTCCTCAGTTGTAAGTCATTTTGGACAAAAGCGTCTGCTAAATGTAAATGTATAACAGACTGCAATTGTAACATCATTATCATTGTTAAACTATGAATAACCTCATTGTTTTGTTGTGTTTTCTCCTCAGGATGGTGTATTCGTTTGATGGGCCTGGTCTGTGGGTTTTACACAACACATGCTAGACTGCCTTCAAACACAAAAAATCGTAATGTGTGTTTTTTTTGTTTTATTTTTTTTATCATGACAACCCGAAATGGACAAATCGTGAACAAGGAAATGAGAAACTTCACTCAGTTCCAGCACACCATCCTTCTTTCCTGAACCTCGTTTTAAATCGGTTCTCAATGTGTACATATTTAATTTTCTGCCCAACGATGAGTGGAGAGTCAAGATTATATTCTATTTTTTTTTTTGTTAGTTTCTATTGAGCTTTTAGTTTTAGTTTGTTTTTGACAGCAGGGTTGGGTGAACTTCTTTTATGGATGTGCTAATTTTATCAAACTCAAAATGCTTCTTTTGTAAAGTAAATGTGAGCACAGAAAGAAAACGAGACATCTCTTTTTGTAAAACATCAGCACCAAATCCTCATCCCAGACTCAATCTGTATATTGTTGCATGACGGACCATCTGAACCTGCTCGAAAAAGCTCCAAAACACATAGCGTGACGTCCCTTCACACTCTCTATAGCCTCATCTCTGTCCACTAATGTGTAAATATATATTATGTCCACCCTCACATTTCCCTGTCCTCGTTGCTGTACAACATGTTTCTTTTTTGGCGCGATGTCTGTGCCTTGTTTTCACTGTCTGTAGATCATAGGGCTGTTTTTATTCACGCTATCAAATGGAAAGTGTACAAGTGTTGAGCACATTTAAAGAGCTAAATAATAAAAAAAAAACTTAGACTACAGTCTTTGGGTTATTATCTGAATACCTTACTAATTATTTCATTGGAAATAAAAGTTGATATGTAAGATAGACCTGTGCTCTTTGTGTATGATTTTGTTGTCCAGGCGATGTACACTACCTGACAAAAGTCTTGTCGCCTATCCAAGTTTTAGGAACAACAAATAATAACTTGACTTCTAGTTGATCATTTGGTATCAGAAGTGACTTATATGAAAGGCAAAGGCCTCTAGATTACGCTTATTTTAACAAAATAAAATATGATCATGCCTTGATTTTTAATTAGGACAGTAAGGTCTGACTTTCCTTAGACAAAAGTCTTGTCACTTAACAGAAATAATGTACAACATAGAATATAAAGTCATGGTGCAGTGGAAACAGAATTAATATTGTGTATGACTCCCATGAGCTTGGAGGACAGCATCCATACATCTCTGCAATGACGCAAATAACTTATTAATAAAGTCATCTGGAATGGCAAAGAAAGCGTTCTTGCAGGACTCCCAGAGTTCATCAAGATTCTTTGGATTCATCTTCAATGCCTCCTCCTCCATCTTACCCCAGACATGCTCAATAATGTTCATGTCTGGTGACTGGCTGGCCAATCCTGGAGCACCTTGACCTACTTTGCTTTCAGGAACTTTGATGTGGAGGCTGAAGTATGAGCAGGAGCGCTATCCTGCTGAAGAATTTGCCCTCTCCTGTGGTTTGTAGTGTAATGGGCAGCACAAATGTCTTGATACCTCAGGCTGTTGATGTTGCCATCCACTCTGCAGATCTCTCGCACACCCCTATACTGAACCTCAAACCATGATTTTTCCTTCACCAAACCTGGCTGATTTCTGTGAGAATCAGAGGGTTCCAATAGGTCTTCTGCAGTATTTGTGATGATTGGGATGCAGTTCAACAGATGATTCATCGGACAAAACTACCTTCTGCCTCTTTTCCCAAATGATCAACTAGAAGTCAAGTTATTATTTGTTGCTCTTACAACTGGGATCGATGACGAGACTTTTGTCAGGTATTGTATGCTTTTGTGTGTAATTTTATGCTGTTTACTTTACTTTCTTTCACATTACACATATCACAGAAAAACAGGAAATACAAATATATTCAATGTCATCACATAAATCACTTTAAAAAAAAAAACTCAAACCCTATAGACCATTTCAATGTGGTCATGTCATTGGCCCATGAACATTTCCTGCTTGATATCAAACTATTTCATAACTGTATCAAGAGACAATTCAAACATAACGTAATATTAAAACCGCTGTCATAACATTATTTATCAATATGTGGCTCTTTTTGGATTCTCGGAAGCTATAGGAATTAAAAATGTAAAACAGGAAACACGTTGGGACCATTGTTTTTGTTTACATCCCTCAAAATGGTCTATTCATACTTAAAACACAGTATTTAAAATTATAATGGCAGTCGGCACAAAGGACATTTGATACACATTTTTATTTACTTGAGATTGCCTAAAACGTCTTTTCGATGGCAAGAGCTGAAATTTTATATTTAAGGGATGGGAACAATCTTCAATAATGACGTGTGTTTTCTGTTTAATTCTCATTAAATAAATTTCATTTGGTAGTCTTTGTGCTTTACCTACAATTGCACTGGCAATTTTTACTACTCGTTTTTGCTTTTCCTTGATTGGCAACAGTCCATACCATGCAATCATGTTAAAACTCACAACACTTTCAACCAAATTCTTGTATACCATCTCCAGAATATCTTGACTCACACCAAATTGTTGTAACCTCCTAATGAGATATAATTTCTGCATTGCTTTTTAAAAAAATACACTCTACATTTCCAGCAAATGTCAATCCACTATCAATAAATGTTCCTAAATATTTAAAACATCCAACTGTCTCTATTTCATGTCCCTCAAGAACCAGAGGTTTGAGTAAGAACTAGTTTATTTCTGCTAATTATCATCTCCTTGGTTTTATTCAAATTGATCTCAAGTGAACTCCTTTTACACCAGTTTGAAGCAAATTTATACAACTGTAGTACAAGGTGTCTCCCTCTGTTCTTGTTTTAGTCAACAAGTGCCATATCATCTGCATATTTAATTAACTTAAAACCTACATCCTGGATCTTAAGTTTATTTGTGTAAAGAGAAAAAAGGAAGATAAAATGCTTCCTTGTGGAACTCCTGTATTTACAATAATTGTTTTAGACACCATATCGTTAACAACTACTCTTTGAGGACGATTTAAAAGATTGTATTCATGTTCATTATTGACTTCTGCAGTGTCATTTTTTTGACCGCGTGATGGCGCTAGAGAAACAATGATTTATCCAGCCAAACTAATTCATAAGAGACTTATAAAGCAATTTAATAACCCACAAAATAAAAAGCTAAAACTGCCAAACTGGGAAAATATTCGATTTTTAAAAATATCTTTAGGCTAAAATAATCCTTAGGAAAGTAGCGTTATCATGGTTCAGTGGTGATTGTAATCTTGATGTCCAGTTAATTTAATATTTGTTGTTCATAACATATTAATAGTTTTAATAATAAAGAAAAAGCATGACGTGTTTATTTTGCATAGTTTTTCCCCCATTTGTTGTTGTTTTTTATATTCCAATAAAAAATGGTATATTTGGTATTATAAAACACACACATACACACAAATATTTCATATTTGTAAATTACCCAATTAATCTTATTTATATAAAAGATATTTAGTATTAAAATCCAAAATCAAACAAAAAGTGCTCAGGGGTAGCTTAAATAATGTGTCGGTGCTCTTTGGGTAAGGGATTCATCAGAATAAACAGCAAAAATCAGTCCAAGGCATTCGAAAAATGTGGAAAAAATATTAAAAAGCCTTTATTGACATGGCTATTCCTTTAATTCCCGGAATAGCCATGTCAATAAAGGCTTTTCATATTTTTTCCACATTTTTTGAATGCCTTGGACTGATTTTTGATATTTAGTATTATTTTATTACTATTATTATCAATATTACGCAAACGCTTTACAAAATCTACATTAACATCTGTTTTTCGATCTGCTTTTTATTTTTTTCAACTATTTTTTTCATATTATAAAATATCATAATTAAAACTATTTAATGTCATTATTTTCAAATGTGACATTTTTATATGATACGTCCAAAATGTGTTATTATTATAAATAATTAACACTTTACAACGACGTCTATTATATTCTACGGGACAATAAATGGAAAACAAATGAAACCTTAGATTGAAGTGTTACAATTATTATTATTATTATCATTATTATTTTAAATGCATTTTTTACTCTGCGGCTGAATTAATCAGTCCTGCAGATCTCAGGGTTTTTAAATTAACATTTGCTCAAGAATACAGATGTGAAGAACAGCTGTGATGAACAAAGAGCCAGGAGTTGGGAATAATGCCAAACAACATATCAGTAGTGACTACGACCAAATGAGAGAGAAAAAAAAGAATAAATTAATGAATAAATCAATTAAATAATACATAAATTGCAAAGTATACTAAACCAAGTGGAAGAAAATACAAAATAAAAAAGCCAAGGAATTCACAATATAAATACCATCAATACAAATGACATTAAAAAGAACATTCAGTGTTTTAGTTGCCTTTTTGTTAGAAGAGGTAGAGAGAGAGACTTAATATAATTCTTGATGTCTATTTGAAAATGAGAAAAACGAGAGGTGATATTCATAACCTTGCATTTGTGAATGAAATACTTTGCTAGCAAGATTAAGTTGCGAAGAAAATAACCATTTTCATATTGCTTCTCAAAGGTAAAAAGTCCAAATAAAACCTCTTTAAAGCAAAGCTCAAAATCATCATATATAACAATAAACCGGCAGATATCTTGCCAAAGTTTACGTGCATGAATATAATGACAAAAAAAGATGCACAACAGTTTCTGATTGTGAGTCACAAAAGGTACAGCTCTCATCTATACTCCTTTTGAACCTTGACACAATAAAGGTTTTCATTTTCTTTTCGGCTGAGTCCCTTTAATAATCAGGGGTCGCCACAGCGGAATGAACCGCCAACTTATCCAGCATATGTTTTATGCAGTGGATGCCCTTCCAGCCACAACCCAACACTGGGAAACACCCATACACTCTCATTCACACACATACATACGGCCAATTTAGTTTATTCAATTCCCCTACAGCGCATGTCTTTGGACTGTGGAGGAAACCGGAGCACCCGGCGGAAACCCACGCGGAGAACATGCAAACTCCACACAGAAATGCCAACTGACCCAGCCGGAGATCGAACCCAGGAGGCGACCGTGCTACCCACTGCGCCACCGTGACGCCCTTATCAGGCTAATATTGATGAATACGCTTAAACGAGATCTCTTTAACCTTATTTACCAAAATATATTTGTTAGAGAGTGTCCAAACCTTTTTTTTTTTAATCCACAAAATATTCTCCACTTGCCTGTTCCACTTTGAAACAGCATGAGGAGTGGAAACATCTTGATTAGGAAAAAGGGGGCGAATATTTCTGTTATTTTCCTGCAGATATCTCAGGTGTGAAGCCCTTGTTCCTTTTACTCACGTTTCACTTCTCGCTTCATGATTGGATGACAGTCTGACGCGCGTCGCTGATTGGCTGAGACCGTGCTGACAGGGAACTGACGGCGCGCTCAAAAGCACTCAGCACCGCGCTCTGCAAAGTAAACTCACGCTGACTGAAAGCAGCAGCAGGACACGAGTCTGTCAGTGCTGTGCTGGACCGCTTTATACATCTGGGAGATAATAGTTTTGGGTACAATTTGGTAAGTGTCTCAGACGCTCTTAGGTCGCGATAGACTCAATTGTGCTATATTTGAAAATTTTTTAATGGCGGACGTATGTTTATTTTCAGGGAAAAGTGAAAAATATTCCAAGGTGGACTAACAGCGGAAAATAAACAAACATGGTGAGTGTTCTGCTTTCGCTTGACTTCTTTATTTGGACACGATATTAGTCTGTTAAGATGATTATACATATATTTGTAACAGCTTTGTATGTAGTCATGCAATTTCACTGGACAAAAGCATAGAAAACGTGTACTCTAGCTTTAAATGCAGTATATAAAGCAAAAAATGACTTTTAATAGTAGTAAAGAAAACGAGACCTCTTTTATTTGTAGAAAAACGTGTACTCTAGCTTTATATACAGTATATAAAACAAAAATGACTCCAATAGTAGTAACAGCATCAATTGACTAATTAACGTCTGATTTGTTTTAAAGATAGTTTGCTGCAACTTTTACGAAGATTTACTGTAGTAACAACCACAAAAAGGATGTTTGTTCAAACTACTTATTTAAAGTAAGCTGAAACAACACCATTATTGAGTTTGTTTTGGACCTCGTAATTGTTTTATGTTCAATCAACTTAAATTTGTAGAAAACTAAGTTGACTTAATTCCTTCACGTTGTCCCAGCACAAATCGATTGTGTGGAATCCAGCATTTTCTACAGTGTATACTTGGTGTTGTGGTGACCTGCAACTATATATCATAATTGAAAACAAATGTTCTGAAAGTAGATCCTATTTGGGGATCTTATTGTTTGAACAACCATGTTAAAAAACTTATTATTATTATTATTATTATTATTATTATTATCCTATTTGGGGATCTTATTGTTTGAACAACCATGGTAAACAACATTATTATTATTATTATCCTATTTGGGGATCTTATTGTTTGAACAACCATGGTAAACGACATTATTATTATTATTATTATTATTATTATTATTATTATTATTATACAATTGTTCTCAGCACTTCCACTGAAATGCCAGTTGAATTCAAATTGAATTCCTTTGTTCAGAAGCTTAATTAATAGGCAGTAATACCTCCAATATTAATGTGGCATTGTCTGGTGCATTATGTGTCTCCCTCAGGCATAATAAACTATCTTCTACTGTAATCTGGGTAGTGAAATGAAATGTAGATTTTCAGCAGTGATGGAGGTTAACCACCACCCAACTTCTATGCATTTTTCATGGCCTCTGGCAACCGCTGGCTCTTCAAACATACACACAGAGCCAAATGGCTAAGATCTTACAGCTGTGATAACAGCATTGGTCCTATAGCTCTCCTCAAACCCGTCTGCAGTTTAAGAGCTGCTTCACATAGATGGGTGTTTTTTTTCAAAAGCATTCCTGTAAAATTCCAAATGCTTAACAGCTATGGCAGAGATGGAAGTGAAAGTAAAGTAAATGATCTGAGAGTAGGGGATGTTATCGCTGTAAAACGGGGACTTTCTGGTGGTTGAAAGGTGTGGACCCTGAACTGATTGAAATCTCTTGATCTGGCCAGGCCTGGACGAGGGGAGTCTTTTGATGTTGATTTAAAGAATTAAGGATGGAATTCTGTGGGTCGAGACATTCCACAGGTTTTAAAGCAGAGATGTACTTTTTATACCATGTTGTTAACTAAACTTATTTAAACTTACTTACTTAAACTCCTTATTTATAATGACCTTTTATTTTGGGGGAGTACCACTTGATTATGTTCAATCCACTTAAATTTGTAGAAAACTGAGTTGACTTAATTCCTTCATGTTGTTCCAATACAAATCGATTGTGTGGAACCCTGGCTTTTTTTTTTACAGTGTAATACTTTGTTTTATTTTAATTATTACTTAATATGCATTTACACTCAGAAAATTGGTACAAAAGCTATCATTGGACTGGTGCATTTTCAAAAGATACTCTTTTTGTACATAAAATGGTTTACATTGGTACCTAAAGACTTTGGTGCTGTTTAGGTATCAATAAGTGTCTTCAACAAATTAAATATGAACTTTTAAAAAGGTAAACATTTATACATTGAAGTACTAAAATGATTAGCTTTTAATCTTAAGAACTATTTTAGAGAAATCTAATGAAACTGAAAAAATGGCAAAAGGGGAACTTTATAAAACAAAATAAAATGAGAAAAAAAAAAAACTAATTAAATTCAAAATGTAAAACGTACATTGTAATTACTAACACTATTTTATTTCAATATTGCTTAAATGTAAACATATAGGCCAATCTACTAAAACATTAATTCAATTAGAAATTAATAAACTAAAACTCCTACGTTTTCCTCTATGATCTTGCTATTTGTTTGGTGATTTATCTAGTTCTACATTACTGATATGATTTCTGATTTTAAGAGCATTACTGTAAATGGCTTCATATTGAATCCTCTGGAATGGATTGATAAACACAGTTAGCCTGATCCCAGTTCATCTTCTGTGAACTCAAGCCAACATGGTGCTGTATTGTCCCAAAGAATGACATCATCTCCTCTCTGACCACAACAATCGGTGCATTAATCATGGCGTTGAGGTGGAGTGTGGCGCTGCAGGAAGGGTTTCCCGTTCCCACAATCGTGCGGATGCGTCTGCATGGATCATACTCTGACTCTTCTCTTCTGTGTGTTTGCTTCTCTCCCACTCATGTTGATTAATACATCTGGATTCAACTCTGGACTGAAGGGAAAATCAGTCAACTTTACTTGTTTGCTTCTTGGGTTGTTTAGATGATGATAGTTCCTGGACATGTCAATTTGGCAAAGAATATGCAGCTTATATTTAGAACATTTATGAAGAAAACATAAATCATTAATAAACTTATTTTCTTTGTTTCCAAGGCAACAGTTCAATTTAAGCTTGTTTATATTTTATTTATTTATTTTAGTGGTTTAACTTTTAAGAACTATATTTTAAAAAAATAAATCTAATTAAAATGTCAAAACCACATACTAAAACTTAAAATTTAAAATGAAAACCAATTCAAAATGTAACTTCTGTAATTTCTGCAACCTAAACTAAAACTGAAAATATATTTAAAAATGACACAAATTATTAAACTACAGAATAAAATAAACTATGTGTGAAAATAAAATTTAATTTAAATGACAAGCCTAAAATTACAAACACTAAATTCTGTGAGTGCTGCAAAAATAAAGGGTATTATGATGGTAAAACCATGAAAAATCTAATAAGAGGGGTCAGGCTGCAGACCAGGTGCACATGCGAGCTGAGACTGCATGCAATGCTTTTAATGCGTACACCTAACCCTACCCCTCACAGTGATGTCACTAACTCTATTGAGTGTATGTGTCTGAGACTGCAGACATTGCACACCTATGTAGACACAAATAGACAAGTACACAATCAAAAAGGTGTACACATAGTTTGACTGTTGCTGCCAATTTTTTTTTATTTATTATTATTATTATTATTATTATTATTATATATATTATTTTTTTGTATTGTGACGCAGTTCCTGGAGAATATTAAATGACAAAACAGTGGGCGTGGCTTTTTTTTCTACTGCGAGCTGATTGGATGTAGTAAAGTAGGCATTTCATTCAGAAAAAACAGTAAAAGTGTTTGGGGAGAGTTATTACAACCTAACAGACTCCTCCTGCTCACCATTTCTGTTTGTTGTCAAAACTGACAGTTGGAGGGGCGTGGTTAAGTATGTTAGCCACTCCCAATATCTTTGACACACATAATCTGAGAATTTAACTGAAAACAAACAGGAAGTGCATTTTCAGATTTCAATTAAAGATTACAAGGGCAAACCAAATCCTCTTAATGACATGCACGGATGAATTGTTCACCACAAAACTAGCAATGTGAGTGAACAAAATCACATGGTTAGTTTTGATTTCATGTGTACTTTAAGTAAAGTGTAGTCCAAATACTAACTTTCTTTATTTTCTTTCTCCAGCTGTGTGTTCGCAATTCAGGCGAGTGTTTCCGGGACCAGATGCGGCACATGATGCGTTCTCTGCAGGACCTGAAGCAGATCCGGGAGCCTGATGAGCAATCCAAATGCTCCTATGTGACTCGAGCCCATCAGAAGAGGAATAAACAGCGAGAGCAGCTCTGTCGCCTGCGGATCTCCGACGTTAGTGACGCGAGCACCTACGATTCGGCCTGCTGTCTGGCCAGTCCATTAGAAGAAGAGGAAGACCAGGAAAACCATGCTGAACGTTTGGCTCAAGGCTCTCCGAGCAGCGTCAAGAGCCTGGACTTTGATTCGGGTTATTCTGAAGCATCGTGGCAGGATGAAGGTGTGGTGTTGAGGAGAACCAGGAATGTTCGCGTTTCGTCATCTGCATGCGTTCGCACTAATCGAATCCGGCCCAAATCCACATCGGATGCATGTTTGGAGCGTTGGACGTCATTTGAGGCGAGTGACCCGACAGACTGGACCACGTCTCTGTTAACCAGAGGCCGGAACAGGCAACCGCTGGTACTGGGGGACAACAGTTTTGCAGATCTGATCAAAAACTGGATGGATCTTCCTGAATGTCCTGATTCTGCAGAACTGAAGCCCAGTCGCAAAACCGCCTTTTTGGTGAACATGCGACGGAAAATCGCAGGCATTTCTAAAGGACTTGAGGAGAGAAGGTCTGCGGAGGCGTGCGCTAAACGCATGTCTTGTCCTGTGGGATTTCAACCCCCCAAACCCTTCTTTCACCAGTCACACACCAGTTTACACCCAATGGGAACAGACTTTTACCAGTTCAGCTCGGTCATGAAGTCTGGGAGCCGACAGCCAATCATATGCAATGATGTCATTGGGTACATCTGATGCCTGTTCGTGAAGACGCACGGGGGATTATTTCGGAATGTGTCGTAAGATGTTCTGTGTTTAATAAATATTGCAATAAATGTTTTTATTTAAAATGATATTCTTATCCTTTGTTCTTTTAATGGAAAAACAATGCAACTGATGCCATCTTTAATGATACTTGATGTTAAAGGTCATTAATAATATAATAACACTAATTCTGAAATGGTTAAGGTGTTTTAGAATGACCAAAACAACATTTCAGATGTTTCACAATGTGGTCAGTCTGCTGGTTTGTCCATTCACACACATTTTTATCATCACATGATCTCTAATAACAAAATCACATGACCTTTTTTAATGTGCATACTGGAATTTGTTCAGTAAAAGTGTTTCCATCATAGTTTATGCACATTTTTTTTTTTTTACGAATAAAAAGTTTATCCTACTCAGTTATGCACATTTGCATTTTCAAAATTGATGCACATCTTGGCATTTCCATCAACCGTCTTTAACACGGTGAATTCAGTCCCGTTAAAGAATAAGTATCTGTTTACACCTGGTCAATTAATGGACTTTCTCATTGGATAGCTATATCTGATTTGTGAAACCATTTTATAATGACAGAATTATGAGGAATATTTTGAGAGTATAGTAACTAAACTTGTAACAAAAAAAAAAAAGTACTTTTAACTGTTCCAAATCCAATTAGACCACTTGTTTGGTAAACAGTTTCTCATATCTACTAAAAGACAAAATATTACATTACATTACAAATTGTATTGCAGATAAATCATATAAACATTTCTATATTGTTCAATAATATTACTGAAACTAATATAAAAACTATATATATGTGTAAATAAATAGACAGTAATGGGATAAATGAGGTGGAAATATGCAAATTTCTGTGCACAGATTTCATGTGGGCCTACTTATAACTACATCCAATACACCGTTGTTGTTGTTGTTTTTACAGAAATGCAAGTTGCGCATCTTATTTGGTATACAACTGATTTCATAGGTAGGCTACAGGAGGCTTTGCATTTCACTTGTGTGAAAATTTACATATGCATATATCAGTTATATGTGCAAAATATGCTTTTGTGTGAGTATATTGGCACAATTGCGCAGCATTAGTAAACCATAAATACAAAGAAATATAAATCACATTGCAAGACTTTTGTGAGACTAAACGTTATATTAGTTGTCATAAGTGATTTTAAAAACATGATGCTCACTTTTTATATAGATGACAGAAACTTTCGCTTGAATTCATAGTTTATGGTTACTTTTGAAAACCAGCAAGACCTCAATTTCAGACACTGAGATATTTTTCTTTGCACTTGTCATTGTCAAGTACAGAAATCCAGATATTGGCATCTTTATATGATGACATTAGTGGACATTTGTGAATGATTTTGTGAAAAAAAAAATATATATAATAATTTGCTATTAATGTCACATCTGGATGCGAGGCATACGCATGGGTTTTGGTGTGCATGATTGTTTTCTTTGAATCAGACTCTTACACACTTTTGCGACAATCTTAGAACAAATTTAGAATGATTTCTGCACAACATTTTATAAATAAGTCTGTAAACAATCCCTGAGTTTATTATGAACGAAACTTATTTTGAATGAATATGACAAAAAAAAGGATACACCAACTTGCTTGTTGCTCTTGTAAATCAAATGCAATAGAAACTCCACCAGTGTTCAATCAGAAAAACAAAACAAAACAAAAACATTCAAAGCAGTAATTCATCATCTTGACATTTTTATTATTATTTTTTTTCCCTGAATGCTATCTGACAATCGTCATATTTATCACTTCTAAGCATGACATTCTCATCAAATTATTTTCATGCACTGCGTGAATTATTTTAATGACAATGAAATCTGCTATAAATAAAGTTAAATCGGAGGCTTGCGACTAGAATAAGAAAAGCCAGCTGTCAGGTCTGCTGTAATGTGATTAAGTCTTGAACGCACACAAAGGTGATTCGATTAAGTCAAGCAGAAGCAGCTCTGGAATTGTTTTCATTCATGATAATAATAGTGAAGCGAGGGGTGGATGGTCAAGATGCATAACAAAAGTATGAAGGCGGGATTTAACAAACCACAGGGGGCAAGTAAACAGGAGACATTGTGTGTTTAAAAGAAAAAAACAAACTGAAAAGCTCCTTTAAAACAAAGTAAAGATCACAATCGGAGTCTTCACAAACTTTCAAGCTTCAAAATATCTCAATCTTACAGTATATAGCCTCAGAAAGAGTTATCAAGATAATATTCTAGCTGATTTTAATTGATATTATGGAGATTCCTTAAAAAAACAAAACATTTACAATATAGTTGAATTTGTTAATGTTAGTCAACATGAATTAATTTGTGAACAGCATTTATTAATCTTAACATTTCTAAATGCACATTTAAAACGGACTCACATTAACAAATAATAATATTGCTCACTGTATGTTCATATTAGTTCATTATTGTCATTAGTGATGACCTAATTGAACAAATAAGACCTTGCAGTAGTGTGTAATCATACTGACATTATTTTGTTGTACTTTTTAATATAAGGTCTCATTAGTTAATGCATTAACATGACGGCAATGAACAGTACATTTGTACATTACAGTACATTAATGTTAATTAATGCAATATTAATAGTTAAAGGTGCACTAAGCAATATTAGAAACTCTTCTGACCACGGTGTCAGACACACATTTGCAGCCAATCAGCATTAAGAGGCGTGTCTAGTAAGGGGAGTGAAAATTTCAAAAATCGGGCGGGGTCTTATTGGTGGATTTCTGCAGGTTTCAACATTCTTAAGACTTTTTTTAAGACCATTATGAATGAAATTTCAGACTTCTACAGAGCAAAACGCTAAGGGTTTTTAGTAATGGCTAGTGGAAAAAAGGGAATTGAGTTATTTCTCAGTTATGCCACATATTTTTAAGGTGTAAAACCAAGCAAACCCTAATTATATGTGACTTAAAACAAAAAAACAAAAGAAGGTTTATATAACTATAACAAACTAAAATCCAGCATATAACAGTCTCTCCAGGTCAGTGTCCTCACCATGTAGCTATAAATACATGGAGAACCTAAACAAATGTTATTGTATTGTATTGTAAGAAAGATAATTAAACCATATTGGTAAATAGAGTAAATAAATTTACCTTTTGTTAAAAGTTTTATAGAGGTGTATTGTTGATGATTGGATGAGTGTTGTTGACCCAATTGGGTAGCTTTTAGGCTTTGATCCTAATTGTGCCATTTTGGTGATTGTCGCATTAAATTCAAATGAGATTGTGCTCTTTTCAAAAGGGGGCGGAGCTACAAATGACTGTGTCAGCATAGTGGCAGACTCAAAAACAAGACTAACGTCCTATGCTAATGAGGGAGAGATGGTCACTAATGGGCGGGGCTTTCCCCCTCTGATGAGACGTACATTGGGAGAACGTCAAGTCAAGTCAAGTTTATTTATATAGCGCTTTTCCCAATGTAGATTGTGTCAAAGCAGCTTAACATAGTTCTAGAATGTCAATCAAAGTGTTTCTGCAGACTGTTTTTATCAAGTGTGATTATAAAAGATCAAATTAATACATTTTTACCATTAGAAGCTGGTTATATTCACAGACTGCTGCCACACAACTGTGTTTAAACCCCTTATGAAAGTGATTTGTGCATAATAGGTCCCCTTTAAAACCAACAACACTATATTTCAGTGACATTTTAAGACTTCGCAGACACCATGTGTACAGACATTTGTTTTGGTTGCAAAATTTGCTTCGTGCACCTTTTAATTTGATCTCAGTTATGTTAATATTAACAAATGCAACTTTTGATTTGATAGTATATTACTAAAAAACAAAAAAGAGATACAATATATATATATATATATTTTTTTTTTTCCTAAAGAAAAACCTTATTCACTTTTTCACATTCACTATTAATTTTAGCATCAAGTTCTGCAGTGTATGAACTGACGGAGTAATCATAGAGAGATTAGGAGTGTGTGTGAATGTGATTTGGATATCTCCAGCTTCACCTGAGCAGGTATCTGATCGGCGGGACGGTCAGACAGTCTTCATCCTCTTCAAATGAGGGAATGATCTCCAACATCTGCTGGTGATCTGCAACTTCATGCTTGGTTGCAAGTCGCACCAAATCACTAATGCTGCATAAATGATAAATGGTAAAAGCCAAATCATCAGCATGCTTCTTTACATAAGATAATGTTGCATAGGAATCCCTGTTATGAATGTATGAGCGTGTTTATTATTGTAAGGGTGTGGTATAGACTGTGAGTCGTAATTAGAGGAAAAGGAAGGTCACAGTTATGCTCAAGTGACTAGCTCAAGCTGAACACTGTAAAAAATATCTGTAAATGATCAGTTTTCTGTATTTTGTGATTCATGTTTTTATATTTATCTGTTTATTTATACTTTTGAATTGCATTATGGGAGCTTGATCTTTCTTCCAATAACTTTTAACCTTAAAAAGTGTCTTTTATGAACATTTTTAATAGTTTGCAGTGATATATTGTACGGGTTGGTGTTGTATGTTACGCTACAAAAAACCTTGTAATAAACTGTCAGCACATTTTCTGTTATTTTACAGACTTATTTCTCTGTATAACATTTCTTATACATTATATGATTTCAAACTACTAAAATGACAATAAAAGTCACTTTGTTAAACTGTAGAGTTGAATTTTCAACATCAAAAATCGACAGAGCAGAGATCAACATCCCATAATGCAATTCACAACCGTAAATAAACAAAATTAATAAACACTTGTGAATCACAAAATACGGAAACTGTTCAATAACAGATTAAATTTTTGGTTTTTACAGGGCAGCTTACTAAACAGCGCACAATAAAGTTTAGTGCATGTTGTGTGCATATCAAAGAAACATCTGTTGTTTTTCAGATTTGTGAAAGTAATATAAACATTTAGCAGCAAAAGCACTGTTAATAGTTTTAACCAACACTTAATTAACCAATACACTTCCAGCATGCATTATTAACAAATTTCATTCTTAACATTTACTAGTACATTTTACAGATCGAAGTCATAACCGTTAAAATAAATAAATAAAACAGTAATACGACGATTGTCATTTGGAAACTTTATTATATATATATATATATATATTATTTATTATTTATATATATATATGAAGAGTTTAGATGCAAAAACCTCTAAATTCCATTAGATTTTTTCTTCTAAAATTTGTATTTTTCTCTGACTCGTGTGTGTGTGTAGGCTCAGTAATTTAACTTTTATAGTGATGAATAAGTTCTTTTCATTGCCTTTAACGTGAAATAACTGAACATTAAACATATAGGAGGCTGAGAAAAATGCTCATTTTAGGAGAAAATTTCTGATGGCATTTATATATATATATATAAATATAAAAGACGTGCAAATAAAGCTGCGTTTCCATCCAACGAGTCAAAGAGAACAAAATCATCACCTGATTAACTGGCGCCAAATATCAAAAGTAAAAACAGAATTTGCTGCGGTAGGAAAAGCTGCGTGAGTCTTTTCTTTTTTTAACAATGGACTTGCGCCACAGGAGACAATCCCGACACGCAATGAACGCGTGGTGTGGTGTTTGAAGACATGAGACGTGGAGCGCAGGCGCTCTGAACAATTCTGGAGGTAATTAATAATATAATAACACTAATTCTGAAATGGTTAAGGTGTTTTAGAATGACCAAAACAACATTTCAGATGTTTCACAATGTGGTCAGTCTGCTGGTTTGTCCATTCACACACATTTTTATCATCACATGATCTCTAATAACAAAATCACATGACCTTTTTTAATGCGCATACTGGAATTTGTTCAGTAAAAGTGTTTCCATCATAGTTTATGCACATTTTTTTTAACGAATAAAAAGTTTATCCTACTCAGTTATGCACATTTGCATTTTCAAAATTGATGCACATCTTGGCATTTCCATCAACCGCCTTTTATATGCATGTCCAAAATGCGCATAAAAATAGGTGGATGGAAACAAAGCTAATGAAGTGTATGTTTTGTGAATACTGTACATGTTGCCAACCAAACATTTCTATATAATGCAAGATATACACACAATAGTAACATATGCATCTAGACAAACAGCAGGAAGCAGCAAAACTTGACACGGGGTAATAAACATATTTATTTTTGTCTCTTAATTTGTCCTCCGCGACTAATTTCGTCTGTGACAGGAAGAGCTTGAGAAAAGCTTGATATCCATCAACAGACTAATGTTGGATGCAGAGGGAGGGAGTGAAGGGTTAATGAAGGTGTGAGGTTTCAAATGACAGTTCTGCTGGAAGCCCGAGACCATGCTTTAGGAAAATCCCCATCATCCCAAAAATAAACATTAAGGGAGCAAAAAAAAGTCTCAAAATCTCTCAGTCTAGACTAATCTAATCACATATAGCTCTCAGGCTGATAATATACAGGTAATCACACAATATAGCATACTAAATATTTTTATTTTTTGCTGCAGTAATGCCATTTTCTGTTTCCTAAAAAACGTTTTTTTAAAAAGTTCACACTTTATAATAAGCTTTCATTAGTTAATGTTAGTTAATGTATTTACGAACATGAATAAATAATGAACAATACTTGTACAGGATTGATTAATCATACGGTAGGCCCAGACAGAATCTGCGGACATTTTTTGCTATTTCTCAAAAGAATTTTGTAAAAAATCTGCAGATTTATGCGGAATGATTTTAGGAGTGTCATAACTAAAACCCTAATATGTGAAATAAAAAAATAATACATTTTTAACTTTTATTTAATATTTACAATGCAAATCCAATTAGATCCACTTACTTGGTAAACAAAGCAAGTCTCTCATATAATATATCTACTAAAAGACAAAAAATATTACTTTACAAACTGTATTGTAAATAAATCAGATAAACATTTTAATATTACTTTTATTATATCACAATAATATTAGTGAAATTAATTTAAAAACTGAATAAATATAAATTTACACACATTTACACAAGTAAATACATAGACTCAATCATGGGCTAAAAATCTGCGGATTTCTGCGTGCGCAGATTCCGTGTGGGCCTAATCATACCCTTGTTAATTAACAGTTTCCGTATCTTGTGATTCACAAGCGTTTTCTGTTTATTTGCATTGTGTTTATTTGGTTGTGAATTGCATTATGGGATGTTGATCTCTGCTCTGTCGACTTTTGATGTTGAAAATTCAACTCTACAGTTTAACAAAGTGACTTTTATTGACATTTTAGTAGTTTGAAATAATATAATGAATAAGAAATAATATATAGAGAAAAATGGGTTTAAAATAACAGAAAATGTACTTGCAGTTTATTACATGATTGTTGCACTGTAATATCCAACACCAACCCAGACAATATATCACTTTAAACTATTAAAAAAAGCTAATAAAACTTTTTGGAACTTTTCAAGGTTAAAAGTTATTGGAAGAAAGATCAAGGTCCCATAATGCAAATGACCAAAACCTATAATATTAAGAAGCAGCTAATTAGTAGTTTATTAAGCTAGTAGTGTTTGTTAATACCATGAATTGTGACTTAAATTAAAGAGTTAGAACCTTTTGTGGAGGAAACGGTGAAAATATTATCTTTTTTTTTTTTTACTAATACACTTTTAAATTACTACACTACTTTTATTGCAGAAGTTTCTATGAATGTTAAAGTTCTGACTGTAATAAAGAAAAAAACATGGAATTATCTTAAAAGCAGCTGAATGTCAGCATACACACCTCAGCTTCATGCGATCAGTATGATTGGAGAAATCACTGTACAACACAGCAGGTCCATAATACAAGCCGCTGATCTTCAGCTTATGCTTCTCCTGAAATGCAATACACTTATTCAGTTAATTCAATCACATACCGAATCGCATTATAATGTATTTTTACATCTAGAATGTGTGATTTTTAGGAAATTTGCTGCTACAGTATATGACTGATTGATTTCTATGTACTTGGAACTAAGTCAAAATCATTAGCCCTCCTGGGAAATTTGCATCATCTTTTAAATATTTCCAAAGTGATGTTTAAAAGAGCAGGGACATTTTTCACAGTATTTGCTATAATATTTTTTTCTTCTCAAGAAATTTTTATTTCTTTTAATTTGGTTGGAATAAAAGCAGTTTTTAATTATTTTAAAACAATTTTTAAGCGATATATTTTTAGCCCCCTTGAAAAATTATTGTTTGATTGGCTACAGAACAAACAACTGTTGTCCAATCATTTGTCTATTTAAGCAAATCAGCCTAGTTAACCTAATTAACATAGTTAAGGATCTAAATGGCACTTAAGCTAAATACTTGCAAAAAATTATCTAGTTATTAGAAATTAATCATTAAAACTCTTGTGTTTAAAAATCTAATCTCTGTTAAAAAGCGCTTGGAAAATATGTTTAAAAGAATTCAGATTTAATCATTAATAATAGGGCTAATCATTTGGACTTCAACTGTACATTGGATTGTATTACATGCATTGGATTGTTTAAAACTTAGTGTGAGGACATTCATAATGTCACAAATGATTTATTCAAATGCTGATTTATGCATACTTTATATCTATTAATCTTGAAAAAAAGTATCATGGTTTACAAAAACATTAAAAAAAAAATGCAGCAAATCTGTTTCAACACTGAATAATCAGAAATGTTTCTTAAGCATCAAATAAGCATATTATAATGATTAAAACAAATAATGTGACAAGATATAAGTAATGATGCTGAAAATTCAGCCTTTCAATTAAAACTATTAACTCAAACTGTTATTCTAATATTTTCAATTAGTTGAACATGTACATTTGTTACAGTATTTATACTACTTACTGCTAATACTACTAATAATATTGTAATATGTTCATTATTATATACTATATTGTCTGTATTTTGATCAAACAAATGCAGTTTTGTTTGAACACAGTATTGCTACAGTATTTATACTAATATTCTAATATTTATACTAATATATACTATAATTTATAATAACAATATTCTAATCCCCCCCATTCTTGATGGTGTGAGTGTGAATGGTGTCTGATGTCTGTAAGTGTCTGCTGTTGACAGTGTGTGTGCGCTTTAACCTCGATGTGTTTCAGCAGTTCCTCCAAGGTCATTTCCTCCTGACCCTCACGACAGCCCTGCACCGGGAAATCGTCCCAGAGAGAGTAACGCTGACCCGCGACCTGCCGACAGACACGACACAGCGGCTCTGAAACACACACTTGACAGACAGTCGCACTCTCTATAGTCTAACTAACTAGTTTTCCTCTGTGTCTACTTCATTAGGTTGGCTGAGGGTACATGTGGCTGATACTGATCTTGTTGACTCTGCTGGAACATCTGTAGATCGGGTTTTGCTCCAGGTCAAAGGTCATTTAGGACTGGCAGAAGAAAATGGGTGGAATATATATGCATTATAATGTTTGAACTGATTTTGGATGCTTGTACTTGTTCTGTTCTAAAAAATAAAATGAAAAGTATAACACCAGAGGGATATGGATGGATGAATGGATGGATGGATGGATGGAACAAGCAATGGATGGATGGATGGATGGATGGATGGACGGAATGAATGATGGATGGAGTGACGACGGATGGATGGATGGATGGATGGAACGAAGGATGGATGGATGGATGGATGGATGGAACGAACAATGGATAGAATGAACAAACGATGGATAGAACGAACAAATGAACGAACGAACAATGGATGGATGAAACAAACGAAAGATGGATGGAACTAACAAACGAGCGATGGATGGAACAAATGAACGAACGATGGATGGAACAAAAGAACGATGGATGAAACAAACGAAAGATGGATGGAACGAACAAACAAACGATGGATGGAACAAATGAATGAACAATCGAACGATCAAACAAACGAACGATGGATCAATGGAACGATGGATCGATGGAACGAACAAACGATGGATGGATGGATGGAACAAACAAACGATGGATGAAACAAATGAACGAACGATCGATGGAACGAACGAACGAACGATGGATCGATTGAACGAACGATGGATGGATGGATGGAACAAACAAACGATGGATGAAACAAACAAATGGATGGACAGACGAACGGATGAACGGATAGAATACATAGATAAAATGATAGAATGATAGACAGACAGACAGACAGATAGAATGATAGAACGATAGATAGAATGATAGAACGATAGATAGAATGATAGAACGATAGATAGAACGACAGACAGACAGACAGATAGATAGAATGATAGAACGATAGATAGAA
>CAIGQV010019356.1:2890563-2917016 GCA_903798115.1 Danio jaintianensis
TCTGTCCATGGAAAATTTCAGGAGCATTTTATTAACTAAAACATTCGATACAGTTAAAAAAAATTATGTTTTTGGCTGTAAATGATATAATAATAATAATAATAATAATAATAATACTAATAATAATAATAATAATAATAAGTGGAGAAAATCTATGCATGGAAAATTTCAGAAGCATTTTATAAATGTAAAAATTCAATACAGTTAAAACAATTTTTTGGATCAGGATAGGAACACTAATTCAGGGTGAAAAGTTTTTATTAAATGCTTAAAAAATTACATCAATACAAATTTAAATTCCAATGAATAACAAATAAAGGCAGTGACTTTAAGTATTGCAAATGCTGTTCTTTTCACCTTTCTATTTATTCATCAAAGACGAAGATTTATAATGAGAACAAATGGTTCCTTAAGCAGCAAATCAGAATGATTTCAGAAAGATCATTTGACACTGAAGCTTGAAATAATGCTGCTGAAAACGTAGAAAACGTACTTAAAATTTTAACGATATTTTACAACAAATAAATGCAGCCTTTGTGTCTTTGACTTCCAAAAAATTGTAACCTCCAAATTTATAATGATAGTACTATATGTTATCTTGCATCCACATTTATAATACATTTCAATGCATAAAAGAGAGTAAAACCTTAAATTGATGCATTGCCTTGTGTTTAAGGATTACATTCTTTCAGCTGTTTACTTCAATTCTCTTTTATAAACAAAAAAGACTGATTGCTTTACTCTGCTGAAGGAGCTTCAGAAAGTGGGCAGTTGAAAGTGTGTCTGTCGTTAGGAAATGATTATTGATCAGTTTTACAGGAGCCCCCCGGGGAGAACAACTGAGGGACAGATGGCCATCAAGCAAAACTCTACTCTGAAGGACCCTTCTTGATT
This sequence comes from Danio jaintianensis, assembly GCA_903798115.1. Taxonomy (NCBI): domain Eukaryota; kingdom Metazoa; phylum Chordata; class Actinopteri; order Cypriniformes; family Danionidae; genus Danio; species Danio jaintianensis. The sequence goes on from CAIGQV010019356.1 coordinate 2,891,458, forward strand.
TTTGACCACAAAAAGAAACAATATGTCAGAGTGATGCATTTAAAACACACACAATGAGCCCCCAAAAAGTATTCGGATACTTAAGTCACACTTAAAAATGTATGAATGTTACTGCATTTGATGACAGAAGAAAAAAATCAAAGCAATCACATGCATGTTCAAGAATGATGCACAATACAGAGACAACGTATTCACATAAATCCAATAAAAACACCACTTTATTGAGCAAAAGGTAAGGGAGAAAGTGAAATTAGTTAATGCCACTAGTGCATTTAGACATTTTACGTGTTGACAGGGAAATATTTTTAGGCCAAAGATGCATTGCATAAAATCTTATTTTAGTAACACTTTATAATAACTACACACTGTGAATACTTTATTAAGCATTAGCAAAAAGTTAATTTATTATTTGTTTAGCATTAACTCTATATTAATAGATGTTTTGGGTGAACTATCCCTTTAAACAGTCACATACTTTTAAGGCCACTATATACAGCAAAGCCTCCCTGATTGAATATACATCAGCCCTTTCTCCTTTTAATCTCCGTAAACTCATGCATATCCCCTGCTTGAACAGAGCGGGGTAACAAAGACAGGAGAGGGTGACAGCATGGCAGGCCGTCTCCACAGGGTTTGACACTTACACTCCAACTATAGTCCTCTTTACAAAAGGCCCATTGACGTGTTAAAGAGTAAACAGAAGTCTGGCTCATTGTCCTGCCTGACGGCTCGTGCCAGAAGGACTCAGTCAATGAAGTTTGCTTCCTACACATGCTGCATTTTGTCTGAATGTCTCTTTGACCGAAACACTCACATTTGAATGGTGCCATTTCAACTTATTTAAGGCAAATAACGTTCATATGCACAATTCATTTCGAACCATGTCTGACTACACTGTAAAAAATGCTGGGTTTTACACAATTCATTCATGTTGCGTTAACGCAAATCGATTAAGTTTACTTAATGTTTTCCTTTTTTTACAATTTTAAGTTAATTGAACATAAAATAATTAAGTTGTCCCCCCAAAAATCTCAAGAATTGTGTTGTTTCAGCTCATTTTAAATAAGTAGTTTGAACATGCAGCAAAAGTCTTTTTTTTGGAGTGTGATCACTTTCATTTGAATTACCATGTGAACAAAACTTACTCTTGTGCAACCTAATTCATTTCAATTGCTTAATTTGGACAACAAGACTTTTCTGTTATACAGTATATTGCAGTTTAAACAGCAACTGCTTTAATAATGCCTACAGTTGATTGAGACTGATCCCAGAACTAACTTTAAGACAATTATTGCTCACTGAGCGAAGCAACAAACAGCACTGTTAAAATAAAAGTCTTCTGCAAGGTGGCAACCTCAAAACTCAAAACATTACATGAAATGCTTCTAAAGCTTAGAAATCAGTGAACATTAAACACTAACAAGGCTTTCTCTTATATTTAAAACACCTAAGATTACTTTTATGGTCATCATTTTCCCTACATGTTGTCCCAACACATTAACGATGTAGGCCCTGTCTACTCGAACACGGGTTTTAAAAAACTTTTAAATTTGTCCACAGAAAAGTGGAGTATCGGGTGACTGAAACTGAAATTTGTGTCGAGGTTTCACCTCATGATGTCAGTGTGTGTGTGTTTTCTTCTTTCTGATTGGCCAACACGGCTGGATTCACACCAAATGCAAAAGATTCAAATGAGGCAAATTCTGCATTGCATATTCCACGTGGTTCGCACCACGGTACAGTAATTCGCCTATGTTCTCACGTTTGCATTTACTTGTATGCAATTTACTCGTGGTAATACTTAATTTCCCGTTTGGTGTGAACCCAGCATAAAAGTGTCATTATCGCCACCTGTTGGTTCGGAGTGTCCTTAACATGCCTCACAGTGCATTTTCATGTGGACAGAGATTTCCTTACAAAACGAAAATGGGGAAACTGTGTTTATAAAAATACCCATGTACGTGTGGACATGGCCTAAGGTAACTTAACATTTTACAACTTTAAGTGGATTGAGCATAAAACAAACAACTTGTCCAAAGAAATTACAAAACATTGTGTTGTTTCAGCTCATTTTAAAGGGCACCTATTTTACCCCTTTTTCCAGATTTAATATAAGTCTTTTGTGTCTCCAGAATGTGTCTGTAAAGTTTCAGCTCAAAACACCCATCAGATTATTTATTATACCTTTAAGAACATTGGGATTTTCTGCTCTGAACACAATGTTGCTGTTTTTGTTGCCTGTGCCTTTAATGCTAGTTCTCCCTGCCCACCGTTCTCATGTGCCTGTCAGAGTGTACCTCAATCTCCGCCTCGGCTGTGTCAGATAAACAGCACAGTGATAGACACGAAGGAACCAGATCTCATGTAACGTTTGTGAGAAATACTACAGTAAGAACTTTTCCAATGAGCACTTGATGTATGTGTTGTGGAGTTGCAACGATGAGTCACACACAATGTCATTACAAAGTTCACGCACACACACACACACAGCACGCGCGTTTAACTTTGCACTGTTTTTGCACGGCAAATGTGACAGTACACATGTTAATATCCACTGCTGTATGGATATCCGTTATGTTAATGTACAAAATAAACCTGATTTAACGTCCACAAATCGGGATTGAAGTGTCTTTTTGAAGCGTCTTCTTTTATAATTGTATAGTTGTATAGTATAGTTATAGTTGATCACATTTGATGATGACTGATGATCACAGAGAGCTGAACAGATCTTTTATTCCCGGTTGCTTTGCGCACGTCCTGTCTTGTTGATATGATTATACGCGTTACTACGAAGACATGTTAATAAGTGGCTGTAATCAAATCGGTGGGCGGGGAAACCGCACTCCTACGTCAAGTTGCGGTGGGCCTCAAAATGGGAGGGATTTGGATCCTTTTTTAATGTCAGGAAAAAAAAAAAGAGACTTATTGTCTTTATATCACCCCAATATGACTGTGGACACACTATGCCTACACACAGTTCTGTCCAAACAGCTTACAAAAGATGATTTTCATCATAGGTGTCCTTTAAACAAGTAGTTTGAAAAAGCAACAGCAGAGATTTGTTTGAGTGTATAGTGGTAAATAAAGCTCATATTGCACTGTGCTGAAAGGGTATACTTCTCTTCGCTGCAATCACTGCTCTCACAAACGCAGAAGACTAATTGCTGTTGTCACACAAGCAGGCGACTACATGCTTTTACAGTTTCTTTTTCATTGTTCAGCTCAGCAGTGCAAGTAAAGAGTCTGCTGATTGTGATCAATAATTGTTTGCGTGGACGTCAATATTATTGATTGGCTCCTATTAGATGAGTAGGGGTCATGGGTGGCAGGGTGTTGTGTAATGTAACGGGATTATATTAGGCTGAAGAGACTTTGGAACAGCAAGGACAGCTGTTCGTCTCAATTCACAGATGCTTTACAAGAATTACCAGGGTGGTATGAGGGTACAGTGATGCTTTCAAGATGGTGATATCAGGATATATCACTAAAAGTTCGTAAAATTATGGTATTCTTGGAAGTGTCATGGAAGATTACTGGAGCATATTTTACAAGAACAATTATTTTAAATGAGCCTTTTAATTTTCTGTCAAATTGACTAGCTATTTCTGAGTGGAAATGTCAAAGTACCTCATATTAAAAAAAATAATTCTATTTTAAAAAGTAGTAAATCAAATAGAGGGCGGCATGGTGGCTCAGTGGCTAACACTGTCGCCTCACAGCAAGAAGGTCACTGGTTCGCGTCACGGCTGGACCAGTTGGCGTTTCTGTGTGGAGTTTGCATGTTCTCCCCGTGTTGGCGTGGGTTTCCTCCGGGTGCTCCGGTTTCCCCCAGTCCAAACACATGGACTGAATTGTGTATAGGTGAATTGAATAGTGTATGAGTGCGTGTGTGAATGAAAGAGTGCATGGGTGTTTCTCAGTGCTGGGTTGTGGCTGTAAGGGCATCCACTGCTTAAAATATATGCTGGAATAGTTGGCGGCTCATTCCGCTGTGGCAACCCCTGATTAATAAAGTCACTAAGCCAAAGGAAAATGAATAAATAAAGATTATTAAAGTAACAACTAAATCAGTTCAACACACTCAAAAAGTTTTCTCACTTAATTTTCCAGTGCCTTGTACTTATGATTTTGTTGTTTATCTTTTTGAATCCCTTATTCAAAGAGCACCGACACATTAACTACCCCTGAAGCTCTTTTTGTTTGATTTTAGATTATAAGAGTACTTTTACAAAACAAAATTAATTAAATACAATGCAAGTCTCTCTACTTCAAAATGTAATGTTAAATACTGTAAGTAACTTGCCATTACTTTGTAATTATTAGTAAAATATACTAAAAAAATTTTCAGTACACTGTGAACTTTGTTTTTCATAAAACATTATTCATTCATTCATTCATTTTCTTTTCAGCTTAGTCCCTTTATTAATCTGGGGTCACCACAGCGGAATGAACCGCCAACTTATCCAGCATATGTTTTACACAGCGGATGCCCTTCCAGCTGCAACCCATCACTGGGAAACATCCATACACACTCATTCACATACATACACTACGGCCAATTTTGTTTATCCAATTCACCTATAGCCCATGTATCTGGACCGTGGGGGAAACCGGAACACCCAGTGGAAACCCACGTCAACATGGGGAGAACATGCAAACTCCACACAGAAATGCCAAGTGGCCCAGCCGGAACTCGAACCAGCGAACTTCTTGCTGTGAGGTGACAGTGCTAACCACTGAGCCACCGTGCCGCCTTACAAAATAAATTAATTAGCTAAAAAAAAGATTAACAAAATTAATTAACAAAATTATTTAAATAACCAATAATTAACAAAAGGGAAAACTAAAGTATTTTCTTGCAAAGCGTTATCCAATAACCTTTAATTAATACATGGAAAAATTATTTTTACAGCATATAAGATCTATCAGATGCACCATAAAACTGGGACATAAAAGTGGAGATAAAAACAGGAACAGAAGAGCACGACAAAAAATTCATGATGCATACCTCCATAATTACTTTAAACAGCACAGAGGCCATAATTACACCAAATGGAGCTAATGTTTGTCATAACCTGAACTGAGAAGACAGACAAACACACACAGAGAGAGAGATAAGAAATAAACTTCTTTTTTCTCGAGTGACGTTACAACAAATTGCAAATCAAAACCAAAACATGCATTTTTGTTTGAGTGAGAGTTCTGCTTGTTTTGAAGAGCAGATGCTTACATTTACAAAAAGCACCACATATGCAATGAAAAGGTCATGAAATACAACCTAGATTAATACACTTCTGTTTACACGTGTTTTGACCTACTGTATATGCACACAACTGACACAGGTATTTTGTGACATACTGAAACTAGGAACAAGAGCATAGATAGCGTTGAATTCTGTTTCCCTAACTCACGAGATACAGTTCTGCTTTCCATGCTAATGATGTTTTGTTTAAGACATATCTTAGCTAAATAATACTTCTCATGTTCCAAAACGAACGTAATCTTTTCAGACGTACTGTAAATATGCATGGGTAGGAAACAACAACTGAATAGCAACACGAAGCAACACATGGTCTTTTCCATTAATGAGAGACAGCAGCTGTTCTGAATACAGATCTACAGTATGCGAGCTGATAGAAGTCAGCGTGAGTGTCATTAAAACACATGCAGCTCTCAATGACATGAGCATGCTTTAAATTAAACTAAAATACAAAAATAGAGTACATTTTTAAGATTTAAGCAAAGCAAATTCTGTTGACAACACATAGTGAAATAAAATAAATGATAGTAAAATAATACTACTAAAACTACTCAATTGAATATGTTGATTAAAGTGACCTAAAAATACAAAATCGGGACTGGTGAGTGCACATCCACTCTTTGATAGCTTAATATAGATTCCTGGACTTGTTGTGCATGATTTACCAGTGCATGTGATTCTAAAGTAAAACATTTGTCTTTATGTCAATGAAGAACTATATGGTATACAGTGGTGTGAAAAAGTGTTTGTTGCCCCCTTATTTTTTTTTTCATTTTCGTCACACTTTAATGTTTCAAGATCATCAAACTAATTTAAATATTAATCAAAAATAACACAAGTAAACACATCATGTAGTTTTTAAATGAAGGTTTTTATTATTAAGGGAAAACAAAACACAAAACTAGCCCTGTGTGAAAAAAGTGTTGAAGACTTTGGAGTGGCCTAGTCAAAGTCCTGACCTGAATCCAATTGAGATCCCGTTTATTCTCAAAAACCCTGCAATGTGGCTGAATTACAACACTTCTGTAAAGATGAGTGGGCCAAAATTCTTCCACAGCGCTGTAACAGACTCATTCATTCATTCATTCATTTTCTTTTCGGCTTAGTCCCCTTATTAATGAACCGCCAACTTATCCAGCATATGCTTTTACGCAGCGGATGCCCTTCCAGCCGCAACCCATCACTGGGAAACATCCATACACACCCATTCACACACACATATACTACGGACAATTTAGCCTACCCAATTCACCTATACCACATGTCTTTGGACTTGTAGGGGAAACCGGAGCACCCGGAGGAAACCCACGCGAACACGGGGAGAACATGCAAACTCCACACAGAAACGCCAACTGACCCTGCCGAGGCTCGAACCAGCGACCTTCTTGCTGTGAGGCGAACGTGCTACCCACTGCGCCACCGTGACGCCTGTAACAGACTCATTGCAAGATATTGAAAACGCTTAATTGCAGTTGAGATGCTAATGGTGGCCTAACCAGTAATTAGGTTTAGGGGGCTAACACTTTTTCACACAGGGCTATGTAGTTTTTTTATTGATGATCTGAAACATTAAAGTGTGACAAACATGCAAAAAGAATAAGAAATTAGTAAGGGGGCAAATACTTTTTCACATCACTGTATAAACTCCATACTATATATAGTTTGGGGTCTCTACAACATATCAAACAGACAAAGAATTTATGCATCCGTTTTAATAATCACTATAAACGTCTACAGCATTCAGATGAATTCAGTTATCTGATAGAACAGTGAATTTGCCTGCAAGGAAACACTCTCCATTTCCTCATTGGATTATTTTTGCAGATTACATCTTTTTGTTTATAGTCGGGGAATGAATCAAGACACCATCATTTATGGCTTGTTTACATGCATTGAACATTTCTTAGACGCTTTCCCAGTGATCAACATATAGCATGAAAAGACTGCTAAATAAAATAAATAAAAATAATAAATAAATGTAGCTATAAAAAGACTCAGACAAGGTCATATTTATCCTTTTAGGATGTCCTTTTGCATACCTGTACAGTAACAGATTACTATAGTATAACTTGGGATATTTGCCTCATGGGAATGTCTATGAAATCATGAATTTTACTAGAATCTGTTATTATGGAGCATGCCAGGAATTTGAAGTCTGAAAAGCAATATATTTAAATTTTAATATGCAGAAAGAACATTAAAGGAATAAGTGATATTAACCAAATTTCTGCAGTTTTCACAGTCTAGTTCTTTCAATTACACATACTGTGGCTTTTATGGTCTAACTTGGATTTGGACTTGGATTCCTTGAGGATATGTTTGCATGGAAACCATCTTAATTGAATAAGTGTTTTCATGTGTCTTTTAGTTTTATGGTCACATTCCTTCATTAAATGGCATTGCACTGCACTGTGTTGATAAAGTAGACACAAACAAAGTGTGCAGTAGACTAAACAGAGTTTACTTAGCCCTCAAAAAGCATTAATACAGCATTCTACTGATAGCACAAAGATCATATCGCTCTGCAAAAAAAACTGACTAAATCTGCTCATTAAATTGACCTAAGGAACACATAATTGGTGATGTTGAGTACAAATGATTGCATAATTCATTGATGCATGCTATTTTGAGGGCCGAGAAGCAACGGCAACAAAAGAATGACTTGCACACATCATAAAAACGTCATCTAACTGCAGTTTGTTAGTCTGGAAAAGTGATTGGCCGAATTTAAATAAATAAACAAAAAAAAGTCCTGTTACCCATCACATGCTTAACGCAAAATCCGTTTAGATTTCTGGTTAGTCTGATATTCAAATTGCATTGTATATAATTGTGAATGCAGACATTAATTATGTCTCATTAATCTTTTAATTCATTTACAACTTAAAATTGAGTCAAGTGCAGTATTTGTGTTAAAAGTTGAGTCAACTCAAAAAAATTGCCTAAAAAATTGAGTCAACTCAATTGTTGACTTACAATTTCAAGTTGAGTCAACTTTTCGTTACATCTAAGAACTTAATTGGTTCAAATTTAAATTTTCTCAGTATTTAGATTTTTGAATTTAGATTAGACTTTAGGTTTTGAACCCTCAGCTTTCATATATTGAAATAGATGTATCTCGGCCAAATATTGTGTCATCCTAACAAACCATACATCAACAGAATGCATGTGTGGTGAGGGGGCGGGGCCGAGAGCCGTGGGAATGAAATGAGGCCGGCGCGTAAGTGGATACACCTGTGGCGCACACCGGCCTCGAATCCCACGGAAGGAGCTCTGGACTATAAGAGGAGGAACGATGGCAGAGGAAGCTGAGAGAGGTCCAGGCCTGGACACTTATGTTTTGTTTTTACTGCCATCCCTTTTATTAATAAATTATTTAAAAGTTTGTCGGTTCTCCGCCTCCTTCAGCATGCTTATTAAGCTTTCAGACATATCAATTTAAAAAAATGTGATCTTATAACTGGTTTTGCGGTCCCAGTCACATATAGTAACTTAAAAGATAGTGAAACTGAACATGGTTTTACCTGTGGTTCACATGATCTAAATTCTATGAAAGTCCAATGGCAATAAAGTCAACAAAGTGTTGGGAACTTTAAATATAATTCATTTATTCATTCATTTTCCTTCGGCTTAGTCCCTTATTTATCAGTGGTCGACCCAGCGGAATGAACCGCCAACTATTCCGGCATATTTTTTACGCAGCGGATGCCCTTCCAGCTGTAACCCAGCACTGGGAAACATCCATACACACTCATTCACACACATACACTACGGACAATTTAGCTTACCCAATTCACCTATACCACATGTCTTTGGACTTGTGGGGGAAACCGGAGCACCCGGAGGAAACCCACGCAACCACAAGGAGAACATGCAAACTCCACAAAGAAACGCCAACTGACCCAGCCGAGGCTCGAATCAGCAAACTTCTTGCTGTGAGGCGATTGCACTACCCACTTCGCCACCGTGATGCCCACTTTGAAATATTTCAAACATTATTAAATTTCATGCTCAATATAATGATGCTCCACACTATTACTCTAGTATCCTCTCTTCTATTCCCATCAGGTACACACATGGTTTCTCAGTCAAAGATTGGCTAATCCAAAGCAGAAATTTCCCATCTAATTTAACGACTGCTTCCAGAACCGCTGCTGCACATGGAGGGAGAATTATGGGAAAGCTCCTCTTTCCTGCACTCAACACTGCGGGTAATGAAAATAACGTGGCCTGTGGTCTGATTGATCTCAACTACCAACTCAATATCACTGCTGGGAGAAAAAAGTGGAGAGCCAAAGAACTCGAAGTCCATAGCTTTAAGGAGTGCTAGGCAATATTTCATAGGAAAGATTAATTACAAACTAAAAATGCAACACAAATAAGTCAAACTGGAAAATACAGTCAAATATAGTCTCATAACCTGGTGCATTGTATTTCCTTAGTTTGGTTTAGGCATATATATATGCACAGTCGTGGCCAAAAGTTTTGAGAATTACATAAACATTGGAAATTGGAAAAGTTGCTGCTCAAGTTTTTATAATAGCAATTTGCATATACTCCAGAATGTTATGAAGAGTGATCAGATGAATTGCATAGTCCTTCTTTGCCATGAAAATTAACTTAATCCTGAAAAAAACTTTCCACTGCATTTCATTGCTGTCATTAAAGGACCTGCTGAGATCATTTCAGTAATCGTCTTGTTAACTCAGGTGAGAATGTTGACCAGCACAAGGCTGGCGATCATTATGTCAGGCTGATTGGGTTAGAATGGCAGACTTGACATGTTAAAGGAGGGTGATGCTTGAAATCATTGTTCTTCCATTGTTAACCATGGTGACCTGCAAAGAAACACGTGCAGCCATCATTGCATTGCATAAAAATGGCTTCACAGGCAAGGATATTGTGGCTACTAAGACTGCACCTAAATCAACAATTTATAGGATCATCAAGAACTTCAAGGAAAGAGGTTCAATTCTTGTTAAGAAGGCTTCAGGGCGTCCAAGAAAGTCCAGCAAGCGCCAGGATCGTCTCCTAAAGAGGATTCAGCTGTGGGATTGTGCCACCAGTGCAGAGCTTGCTCAGGAATGGCAGCAGGCAGGTGTGAGCGCATCTGCACGCACAGTGAGGCCAAGACTTTTGGAAGATGGCCTGGTGTCAAGAAGGGCAGCAAAGAAGCCCCTTCTCTCCAAAAAAAAACATCAGAGACAGATTGATCTTCTGCAAAAAGTATGGTGAATGGACTGCTGAGGACTGGGGCAAAGTCATATTCTCCGATGAAACCCCTTTCCGATTGTTTGGGGCATCTGGAAAAAGGCTTGTCCGGAGAAGAAAAGGTGAGCGCTACTATCAGTCCTGTGTCATGCCAACAGTAAAGCATCCTGAGACCATTCATGTGTGGGGTTGCTTCTCATCCAAGGGAGGCGGGCTCACTCACAATTTTGCCCAAAAACACAGCCATGAATAAAGAATGGTACCAAAACACCCTCCAACAGCAACTTCTTCCAACAATCCAACAACAGTTTGGTGAAGAACAATGCATTTTCCAGCACGATGGAGCACCGTGCCATAAGGCAAAAGTGATATCTAAGTGGCTCGGGGACCAAAACGTTGAAATTATGGGTCCATGGCCTAGAAACTCCCCAGATCTTAATCCCATTGAGAACTTGTGGTCAATCCTCAAGAGGTGGGTGGACAAACAAAAACCCACTAATTCTGACAAACTCCAAGAAGTGATTATGAAAGAATGGGTTGCTATCAGTCAGGATTTGGCCCAGAAGTTGATTGAGAGCATGCCCAGTCGAATTGCAGAGGTCCTGAAAAAGAAGGGCCAACACTGCAAATACTGACTCTTTGCATAAATGTCATGTAATTGTCGATAAAAGCCTTTGAAACGTATGAAGTGCTTGTAATTATATTTCAGTACATCACAGAAACAACTGAAACAAAGATCTAAAAGCAGTTTAGCAGCAAACTTTGTGAAAACTAATATTAGTGTCATTCTCAAAACTTTTGGCCACGACTGTGTATATATATATATAGTTAAAATCAGAATCATTAGCCCCCCTTTGAATTTTTATTTCTTAATTATTTTTATTTTCCAATATTAAATATTTCCCAAATGATGTGTAACAGAGCAAGGAATTTTTCACAGTATGTCTGATAATATTTATTCTTGTGCAGAAAGTCTTATTTGTTTTATTTTGGCTAGAATAAAAGCAGTTTTTAATTTTTTAAAAGCCATTTTAAGGTTAATATTATTAGCCCCCTTAAGCAATATATATTTTTTCAATTGTCTACAGAACAAACCACTGTTATACAATGATTTGCCCAATTATCCTAACTTACCTAGGTAACCTAATTAACCTAGTTAAGCCTTTAAATGTCACTTTAAGCTGTATAAAAGTGTCTTGAAAAATATCTAGTAAAATATTATGTACTGTCATCATGGCAAAGATAAAAGAAATCAGTTATTAATAATAATAATAATTAATAATAATTTTTTGTGTGGCCAAGTATGGTGTCCCATACTTGGAATTTGTGCTCTGCATTTAACCCATCCAAGTGCACACACACAGTTAGTGAACACACACATACCGTGAACACACACCCGGAGCAGTGGGCAGCCATGCTGCGGCGCCCGGGGAGCAGTTGGGGGGAACGGTGCCTTGCTCAAGGGACTCACCTCAGTCGTGGTATTGAGGGTGGTGGAGAGTGCTGGTCATTCACTCCCCCCACCCCCAATTCCCGCTGGTACCGAGTATCGAACCAGCAACCTTCGGATCACGAGTCCAACACTCTAACCACCACGACTGCCCCATTAGAAATGAGTTATTAAAACTATTATGTTTAGAAATGTGCTAAAAAAATCTTCTCTCCGTTAAACAGACATTGGGGAAAAAATAAACAGGGGGGCGAATAATTCTGACTTCAACTCTATATGAATGAATGTACAGTTGTTGTCAAAGTTATTAGCCATCCTGCAAAATTTTCATTCTTTTTCAAATATTTCCCACGTGACGTTTAACAGAGCAAGGACATTTTCACAGTATTTCCTATAATATTGTTTCTTCTGGGGAAAGTCTGATTTCTTTAGTTTGGTTGGAACCAAAGCAGTTTTTAAATATTTTTAAAACAATTTTACTTTCAGTTTTATTAATAAATTATTAAATATATTTTTTTTGATTGGCTACAGAACAAACCACTGTTATCCAATAACTTGCTTAATTATCTAATTAACATAATAACCTAGTTAAGTCTTTAAATTGCACTTTAGGCTGGATACTAGTATCTTGCGCAATAGCTCGAAAAATATTATGACCTGTCATCATGGCAAAGATAAAATGTTTTATTTTTTAAAAGAATTAAAATCCCACTTAAATCCACACTAAAATAATCTTCCTGAGATGAACGAGACACAACGGAAGAATTACCATTGTGTTTGAATGAACACCAGAGGGATGTCAATTAAAAACAAACGTTTTGGTGGGTTTTGAAGTGATGTCTTGTGAAAGCACACCAAACCAAGAAGAAATGAAACTATATAACAAATCAAGTTTCTATTTCTGAAAGCAAAATAAAAAAAGCTAATTACCAATCTGAAAACTCCCTTTAGATATAAATAAATCGACTTTAAGTTATTTTAACCTGGGTGAAAAAAAAGCATGCCACAACAACAGCCTGAAACAGGCTGCTTTCCAACAATCCATCCATTTTTTCCCCCCAACCGGAACAGTTCATATGATTTAACTCTCTTGGTGTGGTCATGTGATGGCAGGCCAGAATCTAGTGCACGACTACTATATGTGCCATATGAAGTATGACTTAATGACTTCACCATGCAGACATATGGAAAGTATGCAGAATACTGCTACTTCTAAAGCAATTGCTTAAGACGCCCACACACATTTTTGGCAGTCATTCTGGTGCATGTCTAAGAAGAATTACCATTGTGTTTGAATGAACACCAGAGGGATGTCTGAACTTGTTCAGCCATACGATTGTACAAAAAAAAAAGAGTTTTGAAGATCAGAAAAATCAGTTAAAGACTAAAGCTAAAATACTGATGGCAAAACTTTTTTGCTATTTTATTTATGACTCTAGTAGGAGAGTACTTGAGGTGTAAATATTCAAGAGTTTGTCAAAAGAAAGTTATCCATAGTATAATGTGTACAGTATATTAACCAAAAGTAATAAGACAAAGAGGGAAGCACGGTGGCTCAGTGGTTAACACTGTGTTGGCGTGGGTTTTCTCCGGGTGCTCCGGTTTCCCCCACAGCCCAAAGACATGCGCTATAGGTGAATTGGATGAACTAAAATTGCTCATAATGTGAGAGTGTATGGGTGTTTCCCAGTACTGGGTTGCGGCTGAAAGGGGATCCGCTGTGTAAAAACATATGCTGGATAAGTTAGAGGTTCATTCCGCTGTGGCAACCCCTGACAAATCAGAGACTAAGCCAAATGAAAATGAATGAATGAATGAATGAATGAATACAAATGAACAAAATAATCAAACTCAAAAAACACATTCAAAAAGTGAAATATGTGAAATTGGGCATATTATTTCAAAGATTTTTTTGAAGGCAAAATATGAATATGTCATTAAGCAACCAAGAAACAAAAATGTGCGCACATCTAGGCTTCTCAAAGGAAGGTGCTCAATCAAAAACAGTGAACAGTGGCAAAAGATCAAAAGAATATCGGCACACTGTCACTTTAGCTCTCAAAATTTTTTTTATTGCAACAACGTTTCGACCTACATGGTGTTCATCAGGTTAAACAAAAAAATTAGAGAACTCAAGAAATAGTAGTGCAGCTCTACACATCACACCTGCAAACAATAATCACCCCAATCAACCAACAAGCCAGCAAAAAACGCACACACACATCCAACAAAATATGCATACATACAAAAAAAAACTATTTCAAAAACTTCCTCGAAGACAAAGTATTCAGTATATAAATAATGCATCACACCTGCAAAAAATAATCACATCAATCAACCAATAGGCCAATAAACAAGGGGGAAAAAAATATGCAAAATATGAATATGCTCATGAAAGGTGCATTAATTTGATCCAACAATGCAGTAAAAAGAGCAATATTGCTAAATATTAAAACAATTAAAAATAACGATTTTACTTAAAGTTTTTTAAAGCAAAAAGACTGCTTAAAATAAGCAAGTAACTTTAAAAATGTTAAGTAAATGAACTGTGCATAATTATAAAAAATAACTTAAATCAATATAACAGTTCCAAGTTACAACAGGTTTACTCACTTTTTTAAGTAAAGTAAATAATCACTTTTTACAGTGACAATCATACATTTTAAAGATACATTATTGAATAGAAAGTCCAAAACAGCAATCTTCATTTTTAAATAAAAATGTTTAAATGAGCTTACTGTCCCGCTTAATTAACATTTGTCACCTAAAAGCAAGCAAACTCCAATATATGGCACCCAAATAAATGAAAGCACCCCTTAAAGTTTTCTCTTTTTAATACAAACATAAATTACTACATTCTATGGTTTGCTGCTGTATACTATTTGTGTATAAGCCAGTACCAAAGCCAAAACTGGAATTAATCTAACAAAATAACTTGGATGGAAAAACTAGTACATCTGAACATGTTAGGAAAAAATATGAAATACAATTTTATTAAAGAGGAAAAATCAAGAGAACCAAAAATAAAACATATATATATATATATATATTAGTTACGCAACACCTTATTTGAATTTAAACCTATTATCTTTCTATTTCCAAACTTACTAGGTGACCAACCTATTATTTTCATTAATATAACTGTTTAATGCGTCATGGTGGCGCAGTGGGTAGCACGATCGCCTCACAGCAAGAAGGTCGCTGGTTCGAGCCTCTACTGGGTCAGTTGGCATTTCTGTGTGGAGTTTGCATGTTCTCCCCGTTATCGCGTGGGTTTCAACCGGGTGCTCCGGTTTCCCCCACAAGTCCAAAGACATGCGCTATAGGTGAATTGGGTAAGCTAAATTGTCCATAGTGTATGTGTGTGAATGAGAGTGTATGGGTGTTTCCCAGTGATGGGTTGCAGTTGGAAGGGCATCCGCTGCATAAAACATATGCTGGATAAGTTGGCGGTTCGTTCCGCTGTGGCGACCCCAGATTAATAAAAGGACTAAGCTGAAAAGAAAATTAATGAAAATAACTGTTTAATATGCTGTTACGTTTAAATGTACAAACAGTATATTTAACTGTGAAATAAATCAAAATATACATTTTCAAAGATGGTGTACTCATTTATGCTGAGCACTGTAAACGTAAACGTATGCAATGCATTAAACATGTGCATCATTCTCTTTAACCCTTTTTCAAGACATCATCATGTAAAGTGGTTAAGTTTATGGGAAAGCTTTAAGACCAATCACAGTTTAGCTTTGTGGTATGTGCTGACTATGCAAGTGAGTGCACTTTACAGTAAACACAGAAGGAAAAAGAGTGAATGAATGAACATGTAAAGACTTCGTGTTTTGAAACTCCACAATGATTGAGAACAAAGAAGTGAAGAGAAGCTTTGGGTTGAGCAGATGGGCTTCCAAAGCTTCATTTCTCCCCCAAAGCACCTTCTTTCTTACTCTTGCGGTCTCTAAGAAGCTGTGAATGATTAAAGGAATAAAAAGGCAGTCGCACTGGAGCTCAAGAAAATCTGGTTCTAATCGAGGAGTTTCCTGCGATGGCAGGAAATAGCTGTCATTTCTGCAGGGTTTTCTTTCTGCCACCTCAGCCTTTTCCTCTTTCCTTCTCTCTCTCTCTGCAGCCAGTCGTATAACTTAAATGGCCAAATATGACCAACAGGTCAAGTCCAAATAAATGCTCTCACTTATGATCTCCATTCCAGAAAACACAACTTTATGTAAGTGCGAGAGCAAGAGTTTATTTTGTGCTCATTATAATAGTTAATCTACAAAAACATTGACATTTTTGGCTGTTGCACCAATTTTTGCTCTTTTCAACTATACTCAGCATAAATGAATAGATATCAGTATCATTCATTCATTCTTTTTCCTTCGGCTGAGTCCCTTTATTAATCAGGGGTCGCCACAGTGGAATGAACCGCCAACTTATCTAGCATATGTTTTACACAGCAGATGCCCTTCCTGCTGCAACCCAGTACTGGGAAACATCCATACACACTCGTTCACACACATACACTACGGCCAATTTAGTTTATTCAATTTACCTATAGCATGTCTTTGGACTGTGGGGGAAACCGGAGCACCCAGAGGAAACCCACGCCAACACAATGAGAATACAAACTCCACACAAAAACGCCAACTGACCCAGCCGGGACTCGAACCAGCGACCTTCTTGCTGTGAGGCGACAGTGCTAACCACTGAGCTACTGTGTCGCCCCATATCAATATCAGCATACCAAAAATTAAGTTAAATCAACTTAACAGTTCCAAGTTACAATGGATTTACTCACTTTTTTAAAGTAAAGTCAACTTGTCGCTTTTAAGGCAAAGGGTTTACTCACTTTTTTAAGTAAATAATAATTTTTTTACAGTGACAATCATACATTTTAAAGATGCATTAATGAATAGAAAGTCCAAAACAGCAATCTTCATTTTTAAATAAAAATGTTTCAATCAGTTAATCAACATGGTATGCTACTGTATGCTATATACTATTTGTGTATAAGATTAGTCAGTATCAGCTGAAAGCCAAAACTGGAATTGATCTAACAAAATAACTTAAATCATGATGCCAAAATTAGTACACCAGAATATGTTAAGAAAATATTAAATACAGTTTTACAAAAGAGGAAAAATCAAGAGGACCACGAATAAAATATTTTTAATTTAGTTGAAGTTCTGTATTTTGTGCTCATTTTAATAGTTAATCTACACAAACATTGACATTTGACATGTGGCTGTTGCACCTATTTTTGCTCTTTTCAGCATTTCAGCTACAGTGCTCAGCATAAATGAGTAGAAAAATGTCTATTTTTATCCATTTCTCAGTAAACGAAGCCAATATATTCTGAAAAAAAAATCTTGTAATAAACTGCCAGTACACTTGCTGTTATTTTACAGACTTATTTCTCTATATTTTATTTCTTATACATTATATTATTTCAAATGTCATTAAAAATCACTTTGTTAAACGGTAGAGTTGAATTTTCAACATCAAAAGTTGACAAACCAGGTCCCATAATGCAATAAATCCCATAAATAAACATAAAAGCACTTGTTAATCACAAAATACGGAAACTGTTAATTAACAGATATTATTTTTTACAGTGTAACTGCTTAAACATCACAAGAATAAACTACATCTTAAAATATATTATAGTAGAAAATGTTTTTTTTTTAATTGTAATGATATTCAAAAATATTACTGCTATATTCATTCATTCATTCATTTTCTTTTCAGCTTAGTCCTTTTATTAATCAGGGGTCGCCACAGCGGAATGAACCGCCAACTTATCCAGCATATGTTTTACGCAGCGGATGCCCT
The DNA here is from genome assembly GCA_903798115.1 of Danio jaintianensis. Lineage (NCBI taxonomy): Eukaryota > Metazoa > Chordata > Actinopteri > Cypriniformes > Danionidae > Danio > Danio jaintianensis. The sequence goes on from CAIGQV010019356.1 coordinate 2,909,211, forward strand.
TCCAGGTGCAACCCATCACTGGGAAACACCCATACACTCTCATTTACACACATACACTACGGACAATTTAGTTTATCCAATTAACCTGTACCGCATGTCTTTGGACTTGTGGGGGAAACCGGAGCACCCGGAGAAAACCCACGCGAACACGGGGAGAACATGCAAACTTCACACAGAAATGCCAACTGACCCAGCCGGGGCTCGAACCAGTGACCTTCTTGCTGTGAGGCGATTGTGCTACCCACTGCGCCACCGTGACGCCCCTACTGCTATATATAACTATATATTTTTAATCAAATACATGCTCCTTGTTTGACCATCAAAGACTTGCAGTCTTTCAAATATACAAAAAACTACACAATCGTAATCTTTTGAACATTAGCGAATCACATCATGAATCCCTTCAAGTCTTAAACTTATGACCTAGATCACTTATCAGCACGAACATATATTCACTGCAGCTATAAAGCAAGGGAAAGCCTTAAAATCATGGTTATCAAAAGCATTAAAAGCACTGCCAGATGCTCGCTTCATCTATAAGGAGCTTCAAATTAACGCCTACAGGTGAAAAGCCAAGCTGCCAGAAATGGATTTATTAACAGAAGCAGGTTCAAACAGGCCCATTAACTTTAATATACAAATACAGATTAATCCTAAAGATTGCAGATGGTGTACCAGAAATTGAAACCCTCAACACTATAACTTAATCACTGAAACCACTATTATAGGTTCTATATTTGTTTCATAAACAGTAATGTTTAATGATTTATACACTGTAACATTAAAGATAACTAGTCCAAAAACAATACAGTGGGTACGGAAAGTATTCAGACCCCCTTAAATTTTTCACTCTTTGTTATATTGCAGTCATTTGTTAAAAAGTTCATTTTTTTCCTCATCAATGTACACACAGCACCCCATATTGACAGAAAAACACAGAATTGTTGACATTTTTGCAGATTTATTAAAAAAGAAAAACTGAAGTATCACAGTTCTAAGTATTCAGACCTTTTGCTGTGACACTCATATATTTAACTCAATATAACAAAGAGTGAAGAATTTAAGGGGGTCTGAATACTATATATAAAAACATACTGAAAACAAGTTTAAGTGACTGCACTGTTATTGAAGAAACATGCAACTAAAAACCTTCAAATCAAACCTATTGACCTTATTCTTCAATGCGGAAGTGCGCTCCTTTTTGAGATTGTTTTAGAACTTCCGATTCAGCTGCCTATGGGAGAAATGACTAGGAATAATAAATGGCAGAAAATGGTCAAACTACTTAATCTACAAGCAAGTGTTTGCATGACTATACAGACAAAGTAGCATAATATAATAAGAAAATATCAGTTTGCAACATCAAGCAGCAAAACGAGCTGCTTTTAACGTCTAAAAATGAATGGAAGTGAATGAGACCAAAAGTCTCGAGCCAAAATGATTCAAATGGCTGCGCCCGCTCGTACGCGGAGAATAAGGTGAATAAATGATTTTTTTTAAGATACAGTTGATGTCAAAATTATTAGCACTCCTGTGAATTTTTTTTTCAAATATTTCTTAAGTGATGTTTAACAGAGCAGGGACATTTTCTATAATATTTTTTCTTCTGGAGAAAGTCTTTTTTATTTTAGTTTAGCTAGAATAAAAGCAGTTTTAATTTTTTTTTAAACTATTTTAAGGCCAATATTATTAGCCCCCTTAAGAATTTTTTTCGATTGTCTTATCCAATAACTTGCCTAATTATCCAAACTTGCCTAGTGAACATAATTAAGTCTTCAAATTGCACTTTAAGCTGAATGGTAGCATCTTGCAAAATTAGTAGAAAAATATTATGCATGTCATCATGGCAAAGACAAAAAAAATTTGTTATTAAAATTAATAATTATTATTAGGGCGAAATGGTGGCTCAGTGGTTAGCACTGTCGCCTCACTGCAAGAAGGTTACTGGTTCAAGCCCCGGCTGGGCCAGTTGGCATTTCTGTGTGGAGTTTGCATGTTCTCCCCGTGTTGGCGTGTGTTTCCTCCAGGTGCTTCGGTTTCCCCCACAGTCCAAAGACATGCGCTATAGATGAATTGAATAAGCTAAATTGGCCAAGTGTATGAGTGTGTGTGTGAATGTGAGAGTGTATGGGTGTTTCCCAGTACTAGGTTGCAGCTGGAAGGACATCCGCTCTGTAAAACATGCTGGATAAGTTGGCGGTTCATTCCACTGTGGCGACCCCTGATGAATAAAGGGACTAAGCCGAAGGAAAATGAATGAATTTTTATATTTTAAATGTGCTGGAAAACAAATTTCTCTCCATTAAGCAACACTTAGGAAATGTTTTTAAAAGAATTTCAATTTCACAGGACGGCTAATCATTTTGACTTCACCTGTATGTTTAGCCTCAAAGTACCAGTAAACAAGCCATGGCAACTGCAGCAAATATAAAAAGGTGTTTTGGTACTAGAGGTTAAAAAAAACCTTGAGAGGAACCAGACTCTGAAATCATCAACAGAGACACAAGCACACCAGCATCCCATGCTGACAACCAGCATCTAAAAGAAAACACATGCTGCTCTTTCCTACAGGCAACGACAGGCACAGTCTCATAAAATGCTCAGAGAGGCTGCTAATTAGAACCTGAAGCAATAACCCCAGGCAGAGCACTCTCAAGTCTTACAACTCATGAAAGCACATTTTCCTAGTCACACTGCATATAGAAAGCTGAATGCTGGAAAACTAAATTACAACAAAATACTGATGCATAATAATCAGAGGGAAAAATGTGTGATTTTTAAGTTATTAAATAGGCTTTGCACTTTGCACTGACACTATCAGATGATACTAAAAGTCAAGATATTTGTGATTAAAGCAGCTTTGTGTTTTTACACATCCTCATCTTTAAATTCTGTGCATTTTGCCAATTTCAAACAATCAATGCTGTTTTTTTTCTTTTCTCTTTATTACTACACTCTAAGAAACGCTGAATTGTTTTAACCCAGTGTTGGGTCAAATATGAACAAACTCAACTGTTAAAAGGTTTGATTTAAATTTATTAACCCAATGGTTTACCCATATTTGACTCAACGATGGGTTAAAACACCCCCAGCATTTTTTACAGTGTAGTTATAGCACTAAATTAACATAAATAAACATCTTGTGTCTCATGCGATCGTTCATTATAGCCATTTATATTTAGCATTACATTTACTTCAAGCTAGACATTCAGTGCTTACAGCTTGCAAGTACAATAGAGAAAACCCAGATAAGTATTTTTATTATATTTGAACCATGTAAAATTTACATTTTACAGTATCACATGAAAAACAACTGATGGAGACACCAAATTCTTAATAAAGAAATCACTCTAACAACTTTATAAAAATGTACCTAATTTTCTGTTTTGTGAACTTTTTCACAAGATTTGCTTCGTTTAAGAGTGAAAACTTGGCTTATAACACTGTATACAGTTTTTTAATGTTTAATCTGTTGTAAAAAGACTTTTTGAAAAACACCACTGTGCAAATTAGTATGTTACAGTACAAATATAATTTTAGCATTAGATTTATGCTAACATGTAACATTTATGCAATTGACATGTATTGTGTTTATTTTGTCTTCAATATAATTACTTTTTCATCACTGATTATGCTATTTATTTGTGAATTACTGTTAAGCTGCTTTTTAAAAAGGCTGTATTATGTTAAGCTCTACAAAAATAAAAATAATTTGACTATAAACTTCATAATGTACAGTTTACTCTATGAAAACATGGTATGATACACAACAGTCATTCTCATGACTCAAGGATTAATAAACATTTCTTGGACATGTAAAAATAGTGGAGGCTCTTAAAGAGGATGTCCTTGAAAGAAAACAGGAAGCTTCGAGCACATCCGTCTGGTCTCCGACAGCATTTTCATTGGCAGTTTCACAACTGTATCTTTCTTTCTAGAATGTCAAAACAACTTCTTAGTATGTCTGCCAAATATCCATAATGTATGAAGAGTTCAGATGCAAAAGCCTCTGAGTGTCATTAGAAATGTTCTTCTAAAATGAGCCTTTTTTCATGGGCTCCTTTATGTAATTTCAGTATTTTCAAATATTTTATGGCCAAGAATAGGTTCTTTCCATTTACTTTAAAGTGAAAAAACTGAACATAACCATAGGAGACATAAATAATGCTCATTTTAGAAGAAAATTTCAAACAGCACACAAATGAAACTCTTCATATATATATTTTTTGTGGCCATGTGACATAAATGGTAATTTTTGCAAGCGACTGATTCATTTCTGATCAGTTTAAAAAGTTTTTTTTTTTTGTTTTCCCTCACTCGCAATCCATATATAATGTTCCCACTGAATGCCACGTGGCTGAAAAAGCACAAGTAGACATTTCCACAGCTCAATTTAATGCATCGACAGCTGACAAAGTCACATATGGCAACTACAGTACCACCAGCACCGTCTAAACAAGCTTTCAGATGATGGAAATGATAACCATAACTTATGCTCATGACTGCATTCAAACAATAACAGTAAATAAAGCGTGCTCCAGCTCATTCTTTACTAGTCTCATGTGCGGAAATGTCTCTCCACATCCTGGACTTGGAAAAGACTGGTGAATACTGTGCCAATCAGTATGCAAGCAAAACAAAGAGGATGGAAAAAATGAAAGCGAAGATAAAGGAAAGAAAATCCTCAAAATTTAAACCAGCAGATATATTACTCCCAAAAAGATTTTACTTATTATTATTATTATTAAGAATGCTAAGTACTATTTTACTACTACCAATATTATTAGGACTGTCATTGCTGTTTATACACATTCCTTTTTTCATTTCTGTGCTGTTTATGTACTCTGTGTTTACCATATGTTGTATGTTGTGTTTACCGTTTGTTGTATGTTTTGCACTCATAATAATAAAAAAAAGGTTTTAAGCCACTTATAAATGAAGAAATGTGTACACTATCTTTCAGAAATTTGTCGGTAAATACTTTTTTTCTTAAACATGCATTAGTTCAAGTAAAAGTGACTGTAAACGCAGTTATAATGTTCAAAAAAGATTTATCTTTCAAATTAATGCTGTTTCCATTCATCAAAGAATCACCATTTCCACAAAAATATAAAATAAGTATTTTTAACATTAATATTAATATTACTAATAATAATATCTTGAGCAGCAAATGTTGATCGGCAAATGTTATAAATATTATAAAACTGAAAATATATCCTTTTAAAAATGTAAATAAATACTATTGTGTGAACTCTTGTGGCTGTAAAGGTTAGAAGAGCATGTTGTTTATTAAAGTGATGAACTAAACCTGGATTCTCTCTACTGAAATACTGTCCACACTAGAAAAACTGACTTCATCAATCCAACCAAACCAGCATAAATGATGACGTTACAAAAACCTTGTTATACAGTACGTTACTTAATATGACATCCATATATGTGGATGCGTGTGCTCAAATAATATAAACTATCATATTAATACCATTATAAATAGCATTAAATACATTACAAACCATCAAATCTTACCCATTAAAACCAGTATGTTTTAATTCACCATTGTCTCTAATATGTTCTGGAACATACTCCATTAGGATTTATTGGTTTTATCATGCAACCAATAGAATTCAATTCAATTCAAGTTTATTTCCAGCATTTTTTACAATAATTATTGTTTCAAAGCAGGTGCACATTATTGCTTTACAATCAAATTCGGAAAAATTAAGTTACCAATTATTAGTTACCATAACTTTATTAGTTACTAATAACTTTAACTAATTAACTAGAAACTAAACTAATATAAATAATATAAATAGTTAACCTGCAGTTATATAGTATATAAGTGATGTCTATGCTTACATGTTCAATGACGTAAAATAAAAAGGCAAACAATAATCAGTAGAAACCCTTAGGACCAATACAGTAGTTTCCATTAGATATAATAATGATATAAAGAACCAATATAATTTCCATTACAAGTTCTATGATCATTTCTATTGTTTTTTTTTCAGCAGGGCTTGATCTGAGTGTGTGTTTTGAAAAATCAGCAGTCTGGACAGTCCAGAAAGCAGCCACATTGCACTAGTAACCTGAGCCTGTGTGTTTCAAAGCCCAGCTCACCGCCTGTCCCCTTGAGTGAAAATTACCCTCAACTCTGACCCTGCACAAGCTGGTAGAAACAACACAACCCCCCATGTGTGGACGGCTGCAACTGGGCTTGCATTACCTCATCTGTGAAGTCTGCCTGAAAATCTTGAACTATTCGCTTGCTTCTTGTCTCTTGTTATAAAGAGTTTCCTTTTATTCACAAAGCTGCTGAGACAAACTTTTATTAAGGAAAAGAAAGAAGACTTAAGAGTAAGATCAAGGTTGACCTAGTTGCTATGGATGACGTCAGCATGATTACAAATGCACAGATTTATTCACAGAATATATATATATATATGCAGGCTGTGTCACTAAATAAACTAGTATATGGCTAATATGTGTTTTTCTAGTAAACAGTTAGCAGATATGCTATTGGTCTCTGTGACTAAGTGATTCCTTTTCGTTTTACAGATTTAGGAGTATATTTCAGAGCTAAAATGCTTTGTGAAATACTCTTTGAACAATTATTTGAGTCCACAATTTAGGACTGATACCAATTTTTTATTAAGAATTTTTATCCTAAATTGGAAAGTTACGAACCGCACCAGACAGAATCTGCAGACTTTTTAATAAATATTTCTGCACATTTATTTTTAATCTGCAGATGTATGCAGAATGATTTTGATAGTATAGAAACTGAAAACTTAACATATAATAAAACAGCTTCTTTACTTTTATTTAGGCAAATCTAATTAGAGCCACTTGTTTGGTAAACAACGCTTCAGCGGGTCTCTCATATAATACCAATGCTATCTCACGCCAATTCCCAACTTTTTGATTTAGTGGCTAATTCTTATGAATTTCTACAATCTCATTCATAGATTTTAGTATGATTCGCTCATCCCCCAATGAGGGCTGGGTTTAGGGGTAGGGTTTGGTGCCACGCCTCCTTTTAAAAATCGTACATTTGAATTCGTACGAATTAGCCACTGAACTGACAAAACGTAAAATAGTTACATTTCCTCATGAGATCAGGCTGATAATACATACACTATAAGAAATATTACTTTACTAATCATTTTGTACATAAATCATCTAAACATTTGCATATTATCAGATATTATTACTAAAATAAAATAAAAAATGAATAAATATATATTTACACACATTTACATAAGTAAATAAATAGATATCTTTTTGAGTCCATCATTCAGAAGAGTTTTCTTTGGATTTCTGTGGGCACATATTCTGTGTGGGTCTATTATGAGCTACTTTTAGCCTTAATATGTTACCCCATTATTAGATTATTTTGCTTGTTTTAAAGAAAAACTCAATTTTCACATATTATTTCTTCAAACAAGACAGCATTGTTTACTTTGTCTTTGATTTAATAATTTTTTTATATTTGGATTTGAAACAAGACAAAAACTCAGTATTACAGCTTTTTTTGCAGTGCACTAAACTTTTGCTTTTCAGACTTTTTGCTTTTCAGCAGCTGTCAATCATGTGAGCGCTTCATCTGCTCTCCGTCTGGATATTCTGACATTCGAGAACAAACAAACGTGCATGTAAAATGTGTGTCGCTCTGTCTAATATGAGCTGTTTCTGTGTGTTTTTATATTCCCACAGGCTAAAAAACTGGCAGCATTTCCTCACCAAGCGCTGAAAAACATGCGTGTGTGTGTGTGTGTGTGTGTGTGTGTGTGTGTGTGTGTGTGTGTG
>CAIGQV010019356.1:2935525-2948915 GCA_903798115.1 Danio jaintianensis
GGTTACAGGTTTTCAGCATTCTTCAAAATATCTTCTTATGTGTTTAAAAGAACAAAGAAACTCATAAAGGTTTGAAACATGTAAAAGCTGAGTAAATGATGACAGAATTTTCATTTTTGGGTGAACTATCCCTTTAAATTAAACAAAAAAACTCACCTGTCAGGGTCTGCACGATTTGCAACAAGTTTCTCTATTGCAAGTGTTGGGAGAATTCGATTGCATGTGTGTTGTTAATATGATGAAAATGTTTTCTCATTTTACTAGTGTTTTTCTGTTTGCATGTGTTTTCTTGCAGCTTTCTCTGGCACCGTAATATTGCCTTATGAAAACATATATTGATATAAAGCCCGACTTTGTGTGTTACCTGACCAGGAGGAAAGCAGTGCAGCAGTTGTCTGATGTGATTGTTGTAGAGAGTTTCCCATTGTCTGCGGGCCCAGCTGATGCAGTCTGTCCAGTTCTGAGGCCAGTCATCGCTCAGACTCCTATAGACACCCTCCAGCATCTCCACAGCCTCCACGTCTCCACGGGCCACTGTACGATCCACAAACCCTGGGTCACTGTAGAGATGATGGACAGATATCAGTATGAGGAGCAGGGTCAGAAATTCACTTTAATAAAGACATCTTTACACAGAAAATGCGGCACAGAAATTAGACTTAAAGTGGCATAAATATTTTTTTTTTACATAAATGTAGTATACCAGCCTGTCTAAAATCCTGTGCTGACCAACTGGCCCCCATCTTCACCCTGATCTTCAACAGATCACTGGAGCTGTGTGAAGTACCCTCCTGCTTCAAACGCTCCACCATCATCCCCATTCCAAAGAAACCCAAACTTACAGGACTAAATTGGTGCTGGCCCACCTGAAGGACATCACTGAACCCTCACTGGACTCTCTTCAGTTTGCCTACAGAGCAAACAGGTCTGTGGATGATGCAGTCAATATGGGAGTGCATTATGTTCTGCAACACCTAGACAGACCAGGGACCTATGTGAGGATCTTGTTTGTTGACTTCAGCTCGGCTTTCAACACTATCATCCCAAAACTTCTCCTGCCCAAATTAACTCAGCTCTCCGTGCCCAACTCTGTCTGTCAGTGGATCAACAGCTTCCTAACGGACAGGCAGCAGCTGGTGAAGCTGGGAAAATTCTCATCCAGTACCCGCACAATCAGCACTGGCGCCCCCCAGGGGTGTGTCCTCTCCCCTCTGCTCTTCTCACTATACACAAATGACTGCACCTCAAAGGACGCCTCTGTCAAAATCCTGAAGTTTGCAGACGACACCACACTTATCGGCCTCATTCAGGACGGTGACGAGTCTGCTTACAGACAGGAGGTTAAGGAGCTGGCTGTCTGGTGCAGTCACAACAACCTGAAGCTGAACATGCTCAAAACAGTGGAGATGATAGTGGACTTCAGGAGAACCCCCCCTGCTCTCCCCCCACTGAGCATCATGGACAGCATTGTGGCAGCAGTGGAGTCATTCAGGTTCCTGGGCACCACCATCTCTCAGGATCTGAAGTGGGACACTCACATTGACTCCATTGTCAAAAAAGCTCAACAGAGGTTGTACTTCCTTCGTCAGCTGAGGAAGTTCAACCTTCCAAAGGAGCTGCTGAAACAGTTCTACACTTCCATCATTGAATCAGTCCTCTGCACTTCAATAACTGTCTGGTTTAGCTCAGCTGCGAAATCCGACCTCCGAAGACTACGTCGAATAGTTCGGACTGCTGAGCGAATCACTGGTACAACCCTCCCTACTCTCCAAGAACTGTACTTATCCAGAGCAAGCAGAAGGGCTGCCAAAATCACTCTGGACCCCTCACACCCAGCACACTGCCTCTTTGAACTTTTACCTTCTGGTCGACGCTACAGAGCACTGTGCACCAGAACAGCCCGACACAGAAACAGTTTCTTCCCTCAGGCAATCCATCTCATGAACACTTGATGATAGTAATTATGGAACAAACATCACTACTTGCTATGCACAAACACTTATTTAACAACATATTTTACATGCTAATTTGCACATAACAGCTGCTATTGTATATAGTAATATTCCTGTACATACACTTTTCAATTTGTATATTTGCATTCACTACAACTTTTATTTTTTAAATATATTTATTATCTGTTTTTTGTCCTGTCTCTGTAATTTTGTTGCTCTGTAGAAGCTCTGTCACGAAAACAAATTCCTCGTATGTGTGAACATACCTGGCAATAAAGCTCTTTCTGATTCTGATTCTTTACACTGAATTCTGAGCAGACACAGGCTGAGAAAACACATACTGGCTGTGTAAAGATGACTTTAAAGGGATAGTTCACCCGAAAATGACAATTCTGCCATCATTTACTCACCCTTCACTTCTTTAAAACATATTGGACCTCTTTAAAACATATTGAACACAAAAGACGATATTTGGAAAAAGCTGGTAGCTGGCACCCATTGACCTCCATAGTATTTTTTTTTTACTACTGTGGAAGTCTATGGGTACCAACAACCAGAATTCTTCAAAATATCTTCTTTTATCTTCAACAGAAGAAATAAAGTTATAAAGATTTAAAACCACATGAAAGAGAGTAAAGGATGAGGTAATTTCCATTTATGGGTGAACTATCGCATTAAGACACAACATTTGCTGGAACTGATTTCCAGGGGCATTTTAATTGTATCTGTGTTGTCGTGTATGTGAATTATTAACATATTAACTTAACCAAAAACGTAACTATACATTTCTAGGACCTCATTATAGAGAGGAAGTCAGGACTGTAATATTGTGACACAAAATCATAAGTTTATTATTGTTTGTTGATTATTCATGTTTAATAATAGAATACATGCACATTGCTTATGTTTTTGGAAAAACAACAGGTTACAATCTGTCAAATGCCTCCATTAATATCTAACATGATTAGATCCCCAAAAACTCCCCAAAAACATTAACATTAATGTATTAATTTAATTTAATCATTAAAAATAATTAAATTAAATTAATAAAAGAAACATTATCAAAACTAAAAGTAAACTTTACTTCTTCACTTAACTTTCTAATTTTTGTCAGGTTAACTTTAAGTAAACTCTAAAATAAAATAAAAAACACAAAGCTATTAAAAATAATAAATGATTAAAACTTTAACTAAAATGAAGATAGAAAATACAAATATTTTAAACTAATGATACTATAATAATGATGCTATAGTAAAAATGTTCTAAAACATATTCAGCAAAAAAAGCTGTAGAATTGGGTGGGTTTCCTTCCTTAACTTCACTCACAGGCTGCAGTTTGCTGACAGCCAACAGGAAGTAGTTGAGATTAAGGCTGATTTTTAGCTGCGGTATCAGCCTTTAGCACACAGCACCTCAACTTCCTGCACAGCCGCCTCTTTATAAACATCCTCCACTTCATTTCAGATGGAAAAGACATCTAAAAGATCTCCGTTCGCAGTTGACACTTGTGGCAGGATGCCAGAGGGCAGCCTGGGGTTGCACTTATAATGGACATGATGGAGTGCAGTGTTGAGCACAAACTCTGAAAACTATAGAGCCACTTCGCCTTATATTTACTCAATACATTTGCTCTTATTTCTCATCTAGATTGTTGGCTAACTAAACTGCATGGATATGTACCTGAGAAAGTGGTTCACGTTCTGTGCTGTTTGCTTGAAAAGTCCTTCGAAATGGTCTCTGGCCCACTGAAAATGATAAAATATTAACATGTGATTCACAGACATAGATAGGTTGATGTTTGACAGAAATGCAAAATGACCATTAAAATTGTCAAAGATACTACTCATAACCTCAAATAAGACTAACATCATTTAGACATCATTTAGAATAACATCATTCATTCAGCATTTGGCAATATGAAAGCTATAAATAAACAATATGAAAGCAATAGTTCTCAAACATATGCTTCTTCTCCCCACAACAATATTTATGAAAAACATGGAATATTTTAAATAACCCTGACTTTCAATCACAACCAACCAAACAGCCAACCAACCAACCACTCAACCAACCAACCAACCAAACAGCCAACCAACCAACCACTCAACCAACCAACCAACCAACCAAACAGCCAACCAACCAACCAATCAACCAACCAACCAACCAACCAACTAACCAGCCAGCGAACCAACCAACCAAACAGCCAACCAACCAACTAAACAAACAAACAAAACAAATTTGCCTCTTTAAATGTTCAGAACTTTGATGCCTTTTTTTTTTCCAGAAATCAACATCTGGGCAAACAAATAAATAAACAAACAATCAGTTAAAGATAACAGTTTATTTGTTTGTTTGTTTGTTTGTTTGTTTGCCCAGATGTTGATTTCTGAAAAAGGCATCAAAGGCCTGAACATTTAAAGAGGCAAATTGAATGCACCTGTTATACACTGTAAAGAATGGTATTACCCTTAAATGTTGATGCTAATATCGCTATTATTCTGCACTCTCAGGATGTAAGGTACCATCACTGGGGTGTTACTTTTCAAAAGGTACACATTTGTGTCTAAAGGGTCCATATTGATACCTCAGAGGTAAACTTTTGTACTTTTTTGTACTAATAATTACCTTTGAGGTCCCTTTTGAAAAGGTACAACCCCAGTGACAGCTCTGGTACCTTCATTTTTGAGATTGTAGGAGTTAATAAGTCTTTAATCAGTATTTGTAGTAATACAGGACAGTTAAGTTCAAAAATTAAATAATGATAAACGTTGTCCTCTCACCTGTAGTGTGTGCTCTATACGGTGAGGGAAGTTCTTGAGTGTGCAGATGGGAATGGCTCTCTGTCCTCCAGATGTGGAGCGTCCATATGATTCGGTCAGACGTGGCACTACAACCAAAGTGTGGCCTTTGCTGCCCAGAGTTCCTCCTTCCAGCATGGGCTTTTTGTTTCGCACGCAACATTGGTCAAGATAAACCCCTAATGGACATAGAAAATAAAAAAAGTTAAGAGAGCTACAAGTTTGGTTTCTGATTTTGGGTGTAAGTAGGCCTGTTGCGATTATTAACCATCTAATTGCAGTTACATCATTTAACTGTGAATGTTTCATACAACTGTGCTTGCTGTGGGGAGACATAAACCAAAATGAGTGGCAACCTTCCAATTGCACACACATTTTACATTCACTTTCAAATTTGTGAGAGTGAGAGGCTGCGTGTGTAAATTGCATTCATAAAGCCTCTCTCTAATAATAGCTATACATTACATTTACATAATAACTATAGTTTAAAACCTTTAAACACTGAAATGCCAACAAATTGTTACTGAGAAAAATAGCTAATGTAGATTTTCAGCACCAGGTCTTCCTAACTTTTTTCTGTGTCGTGTGGTTGTGTATATGTGTGTGTGTGTGTGTGTGTGTGTGTGTGTGTGCGTGTGTGTTTTACGCCAGTTTGTTTTAATTGTTTCCAACATTTTCAGAATCCAATAAATTACTTTAAAATGTAAAGGTGCAAAGTGACAACTTACAAAAGCGTCTTAATAATGAATCTTAAAATTTGTAACAATTCTCTAATCATTAAAAACAAGTTAAAGCCCCCATATAGAAATCTGATATATGACATATGAAAATCACAGATTTAACAAACAAGTTCATGTTTGAATTTCACAGATATAAATGCATATTTGTCAAACATGTATACATATTCAACATATACCCAACACATTCATTTGCAATCATTAGTGTTACAAATATCCTGTATTTAATGTACAGTCGTGGCCAAATGTTTTGAGAATGACACAAATATTAGTTTTCACAAAGTTTGCTGCTAAACTGCTTTTAGATCTTTGTTTCAGTTGTTTCTGTGATGTACTGAAATATAATTACAAGCACTTCATACGTTTCAAAGGCTTTTATCGACAATTACATGACATTTATGCAAAGAGTCAGTATTTGCAGTGTTGGCCCTTCTTTTTCAGGACCTCTGCAATTCGACTGGGCATGCTCTCAATCAACTTCTGGGCCAAATCCTGACTGATAGCAACCCATTCTTTCATAATCACTTCTTGGAGATTGTCAGAATTAGTGGGTTTTTGTTTGTCCACCCGCCTCTTGAGGATTGACCACAAGTTCTCAATGGGATTAAGATCTGGGGAGTTTCCAGGCCATGGACCCAAAATTTCAACCTTTTGGTCCCCGAGCCACTTAGATATCACTTTTGCCTTATGGCACGGTGCTCCATCGTGCTGGAAAATGCATTGTTCTTCACCAAACTGTTGGATTGTTGGAAGAAGTTGCTGTTGGAGGGTGTTTTGGTACCATTCTTTATTCATGGCTGTGTTTTTGGGCAAAATTGTGAGTGAGCCCACTCCCTTGGATGAGAAGCAACCCCACACATGAATGGTCTCAGGATGCTTTACTGTTGGCATGACACAGGACTGATGGGTGCGCTCACCTTTTCTTCTCCGGACAAGCCTTTTTCCAGATGCCCCAAACAATCGGAAAGGGGCTTCATCTGAGAATATGATTTTGCCCCAGTCCTCAGCAGTCCATTCGCCATACTTTTTGCAGAAGATCAATCTGTCCCTGATGTTTTTTTTGGAGAGAAGTGGCTTCTTTGCTGCCCTTCTTGACACCAGGCCATCTTCCAAAAGTCTTCGCCTCACTGTGTGTGCAGATGCGCTCACACCTGCCTGCTGCCATTACTGAGCAAGCTCTGCACTGGTGGCACTCTGATCCCGCAGCTGAATCCTCTTTAGGAGACGATCCTGGCGCTTGCTGGACTTTCTTGGACGCCCTGAAGCCTTCTTAACAAGAATTGAACCTCTTTCCTTGAAGTTCTTGATGATACTATAAATTGTTGATTTAGGTGCAATCTTAGTAGCCACAATATCCTTGCCTGTGAAGCCATTTTTATGAAACACAATGATGGCTGCACACGTTTCTTTGCATCACCCTCCTTTTAACATGTCAAGTCTGCCATTCTAACCCAATCAGCCTGACATAATGATCTCCAGCCTTGTGCTCGTCAACATTCTCACCTGAGTTAACAAGACGATTACTGAAATGATCTCAGCAGGTCCTTTAATGACAGCAATGAAATGCAGTGGAAAGTTTTTTTCAGGATTAAGTTAATTTTCATGGCAAAGAAGGACTATGCAATTCATCTGATCACTCTTCATAACATTCTGGAGTATATGCAAATTGCTATTATAAAAACTTAAGCAGTAACTTTTCCAATTTCCAATGTTTATGTAATTCTCAAAACTTATGGCCACGACTGTATACTGTATATGTTATTATACAGGATACAGTTATTATAAAGTATATAATGTTATTTACAGTATACTGTATACTCATATTTGGCCATATATTAGATTTCTGTATGATCCCCAAAACAGACAATTAATCACCAATGCACAAAATCAGACAATAGACAATTAATTGCATAATCGCAATTATTTCTCAGACAATTAATCATCATTATTGTGAGAGCTCTATGTATAAGGCTATTAAACAGAGTTCCTGCTTTCATCATGGACATGTCTGCTAAATGTATAAATGTAAAGTCAGCGCTCACGAGCATCTACATTATCCAGCGCTGCAGCCACACCATCCAGACCAGTGTAAAAGGAATGTGTGTAAACCTCCTCCGTCTCTGCACACACGCGGTTCTGCTGAGCAATGATGTTCATCAAAGGGTTCATCTCTTTAACAGCTTCTGCCGCTGCCTCAGACTTCAGCCTCTGAGAGAGACAGAAAGATCTGTAAGTGAATTGCAGTGATTTTACCACAATTTAGCAATAATACTGTAACTCTCTTTCCTTGAATATGAGGAGCAGTGATAGTTTCCATGCTTTTAAAACTTTTGAATCAGGCTTTCATATGATTATTTTTTATCATTCATTAATTTTCCTTCGGCTTAGTCCCTTATTTGTTGTAAGGCAACCTTGGGTGTCTAGAAATGTTCCATTTATAAAAAATATAAGTTATTATTATTATTATGTTTATTAATAAGTTAGGCACAAATGGATGTCCATAAAATGAATGTGATTCATTCAGTCAGATTTCAGTGATAGAGTTTTGTGTTTCAGAATAAATTTTTAGAATTGATTAAATGAGAAATAATGGGCTGAATTTAAATTATGATTTGTTTCATTTCTTTTGAAGTTGTAAAGAAATGGAACAAATTATTTTAAATGGAAAAAGCAAACTTATTGAGAAGTATGTTTGGCTCTGTGCTATTTTTAATCCAGCAGTTCTGTGTTGTTTGAGATCAGGACTTTTTACCCCAATGTCCTGAGAGCGGAACAGAAACTGTCGATTCAGATTTGATCGCTCGATGAAGTCCATGTCAGTCACAGTAATGTTCCCGCCCTCTCCGGCACCCAGACCAATCAGAGCAAAGTTCTTCAGCAGCTCACAGCCAATCGCGCCAGCTCCAACCTGAACACGGAGAAAATTAGACACATAATAATGTGAATAATAACAATAAGTGACAAATAATATTAATTAACAGTCTGAAGACTGAAAGCTGGTACATTAATTATTAATAAGAGTGATAAAATGACTAAAATTTAAAAGCTTAAAAGAATTATGTTCACGTGCATGTGATGTACTTCATAGTCTATATATACAATGCAATTTTTTTAATGATTAGTGATGTTTTTATCTAAAGCAACTTACAAATTAGACAAAATAACAATTTAGGATCACATAAAAATTATATAATAACAATAAATAAAACATAATATTTTAAAATATAATTTATTTGAATCTTCAGCAACATTACTTCAGTTACCTAATAAATCACTTGAATATGTTGATTTACTGCTAGAAGCATTTATGAAAAACGTGTTTATTTGAATGACAAATCTTCTGAAACATTATAAACATCTCTTTTCTCACTGTTGATCAATTTATTGCATACTTATTAAAGGATTACCAAACTCTGAATGGTAGAATTTTCTTAAAGAGACAGTTCACCCAAAAACGAAAATTTAATTTACTCAGCCTCAAGTTTAAAACCTTTATGTGTTTCTTTCTTCTGTTCAACACAAAAGAAGATATTTTGCAGAAAGCTGAAAACCTGTAACCATTGACATCCATAGTAGAAAATACAAATACTACAGAAGTCAATGGTTACCAGTTACCAGCATTCTTCAAAATATCTTCTTTTGTGTTCAACAGAAGAAAGAAGTTCATAACGTTTTGAAACAAATAAAGGATGAGTAAATAATGACAAAGCAAAACAAAATCATGTGTTTAAAATAAAGAAAAGCACATTTTTGCAACATTCTGATAAATTCTAAACCAGTAAAATACTCTCAGCAAAAATCTGGAATATCAGGTTGATTCACATGGGAAACTCTGACTGACAAATCCTTGCAGGAAATGTTGTGTAGCACATCAAATATTTCCTGCGCATGTTTCACCACTGACTCACTGACCTGCTCACTGCTCTCCATTACAGTCAATAACTCCAGCAGGGTTTACTGAAACACAAACAGCTGTAATGTCCCCCTCTGCTGGTCAAGCAAGAGAATTACACTCACCAGAAAATACTTCTGCTTCTTCAGTTTGTCTTGAAAATCAGATCCAAACACAGCAATCTGGCCATCATATCGGCTGTCTCTCTACAGGGCAGAAGAGTTCAGGTAATTCACAGTTTTCCTCAAAAACCATCATGAATGAAACTTATGTTTAAATGCTCAGAATGAGCTTGTGTTTTGCTTACAGGAGCACATGCATCTTCAGAAAGGACTCCATCCTCCTCTTGAGGAAGACATTCCAGCGCATCGAAATACAGCCACTGTCTGAGAGGAGTGAATTTACCACTGCACGCCTGAAAGATTTCATCAACATTTAGTCATTAAAAAGTGTGCTAATACATAGATATGGGAGAAACAAACTTGAACTAATTGCAACATTAATTGCTTTTGAAACACCACTTATGAAGTCATATCCTGGTCAAATCCACTGTGCAACCAAACTCTTACGATCCAAATGCACGTATATAATGACAGCGTAATCGATTAAGGGCCCTTCATATCAACTGTAACAGTAATGGTGCATTCACACCAGACGCGGATGAAGCGTCAAGCACGAGTGATTTACATGTTAAGTCAATGCAAAGACGGGAATAGACACCCTGTGGTGCGATTCGTGCAAATGAGGCGGCACAAATGATGCGAATCGCTCGAGTTGGAAAATTTGAACTTCAGCAGACATTCGCACCAAGTTAACCAATCAGGAGCTTGCTCTTGTAGTGGCGTGATTATGACGTAGTGCCTGTTGTTGATGTCCCGAGGGAAAATCATCTTGCCAACACCGGACAACAGTTCATCAAACTTGGCTCGTCTCAGTCTGAAGCACCGCTGAAAGCTTCCATCATCCAGGTATAGTTTCTGGAGGAGTTGATGAGCTGGGTGCACCACTCTAGTGGATCTAGTGGACTCAGACACGGCGCTGAACGAATCTACGCTGTTTTTTCAGCCTTGCTAAATCACATAAAGCACAGCTACACTTTCAATAAAATCCATGTTAGCCATTTAGCAATGAAGCTAGAGTCACCAGGCAAACAGAAGCCCTGCCCATGATGCGAATCCACGTCTATTGTCAAGTGAATTCCACGTGCGAATGAAGAAAATTTGACACGTGAATGAAGCGAATAAACTCCAAATGTTCACGCGTCTATTTATGTGCGAATAGCACTATTTATTCATGCAAGATGAATCTGGTGTGAACACATCATTACAATAAAGATTTTAATAATAATTCATTCATTCATTCATTTTCTTTTCGGCTTAGTCCCTTTATTAATCCGGGGTCGCCACAGCGGAATGAACCGCCAACTTATCCAGCATATGTTCTACGCAGCGGATGCCCTTCCAGCTGCAACCCATCACTGGGAAACATCCACACACACTCATCCACACACATACACTACGGACAATTTAGCCTACCCAATTCACCTATACCACATGTTTTTGGACTTGTGGGGGAAACCGGAGCACCCGGAGAACATGCAAACTCCACACAGATACGCCAACTGACCCAGCCGAGGCTCGAACCAGCGACCTTCTTGCTGTGAGGCGAACGTGCTACCCACTGCGCCACCGTGATGCCCTTAATAATAATTCTAAACTGCAAAATCCAAACCACAGCTACTGTATAATGATGACAACACACATCACTGGAATCACTTATAAAACTATTTATGTCCTGCTGAAGAATATTCAACAGCAGATCAGAATTCATCCTGATTTACACAGCATTTAAGTAAGCAGGTGTTAAAACTACAGCATGCATTTATAATAAACAATACACTATCTTGCACTCATGTCAACACTAATAAAGTAACATTAACAGCTGTCTTTAAAATTATTATTCTTGGTTTAAATGGGCCTTGAAATGTAATATACAAATAATTAAATACCACTAAATATTATAAATACCACTCAGAATAGGAAATTCTGAGTGTGCCTTACACAGGTGAGTGGGCTTGACAAACCACCTGTAGAAAACACACTCTTTCATCTCTCTGTCGTTTTAACCGACACCTTCACCAGTTTTGCACAATTGAACCAGACACTATCTTGCGATAACTCAACATTAAAAAAAAATCATTGAGCATTTATGAAGTGAGCTTCACACAGGTGAGTGGGCTTGACAAACCACCTGTAGAAACACTCTTCTCTAAAAAAAAAATAAAACACGCCCCCCCTCCTTACTCTAGCACTTAATTCTCTAAGCACTAACAGTTCCTTTGTATAATCAGCACTTGTTGTGTGTATTGTCTCTTCTTGTTGAACCGCTGAATGCCTCCTCAGTTGTAAGTGGCTTTGGACAAAAGCGTCTGCCAAATGTAAATGTAATAGGTGGGTTTTGGAAAATCTGTGTTTTTTTTTTGTTTTTTTTTTTTGCTGATAGGCCAAGCTTTGTAAACTAAAAGCACTTTTTTTTTGCTTTATACATACAGTGCTCAGCATATATAAGTACACCCCTTACAAATCTATCTTTTACAGCCAAATCTGGAGCTTATCTAACAAAATAACTTACAATAACAGTCCAAAAACTAGCACACCCAAATTTATGTTATAGAAAAATATGAAATACAAACTAAAAAAAAGAGGAAAAAAATCAAGAGAAGCAAAAAAAATGGAAAAGTTTAGTTGAATTTTTTTTTTGCAATATTTTGCTTGAATTTAATTGTATTATATTTCAATTTCTAAATATGTTTGGTGACTAAAATATTATTTTAATAAATATATCTGTTTAATAAGTCTGTTTTGTTTAAATGCACCAAAATACATTGCCTATATTCACTGAGAAATGGATAAAAATATTCATTTTCAAAATGGGGTGTACTCAATTATGCTGAGCAGCACTGTATATAAGTATTAGCAATTACTTAATTATGTACCTACAATGATATTTATCTGATGGTAAAATCCATTAAACACTCATGAATTCACAAGGCCAACACCATCTGGTGATAAACTCTCTGAAATATCTTATCTATATCTTCAAAACCATTGTTCAAAACAGTATTATGCAACTAAGCCTTTTTTACTAAAATCATATTAATTGGTCATTTTGAACTGATTCGAAGCAAAATATTAATGCACAACTCAAAAACTACACTGGTCAAAACACTGGTCTCGAATTATGTCTTCATAACCTGATCCTCCTCGCCAACCTGATTTCACCACGTAGGACGTGTTCCTGGATTAATATCTATGTTAATCCTGGAACAACATTCCAATCAGCCAATCAGAATTAAGGGATACGTTTACAGTTTATGTTAAGTTTAGGCTTACATTTAGGTTTATGCACTTCTACGTGATTGTTATCCAACTATTATTCCCCTCTGATTTTGGGAATAATTTACAGTTATGGTTGGGTTTAGGGGTAGGGAATAGGTATGGATTATGTTTTCAAACCAAAATGATGTTCCAGGATCAACATAGATGTTAATCCAGGATCGCATCATATTTGGTAAAATCATGACGTGCGATCCTCCCAGTGTGAAAGATCAGTATAAGACAAGACTCACCTTCACCACCTCCTGAGCAGCCAGACCGCCAATGAAGGCATTGATGGGTGCCAGATCACCGCTGGCAACCAGAGACAAACTCCTCACCGCGTCTTCATCAAGCTCATCAAACTTAGCCTCTGTGCAAAGCTCTTTTGTGATAGTAAGCAGCACT
Source organism: Danio jaintianensis (assembly GCA_903798115.1). Lineage (NCBI taxonomy): Eukaryota > Metazoa > Chordata > Actinopteri > Cypriniformes > Danionidae > Danio > Danio jaintianensis. The sequence goes on from CAIGQV010019356.1 coordinate 2,948,687, forward strand.
TCAGCGTCCGGCTATAGAGGGCAGCAAAATCAGAGATGAACTACAGTTGGGCTACTGCATTTTTACATTTAAATGTATAAAAAAATACAGCTGTGGTGAAAAATATTTTGAGAAATCAATTCTGAGATCTTCAAAATGTATCACTATTCTCTCTTGAATCGATTCTGAGCTTAATTTTTAACAGCAGATGGCGCTGTCTGCTTTACAGACAGTTGTAATCTGCCGGCAT
>CAIGQV010019356.1:2948925-2969038 GCA_903798115.1 Danio jaintianensis
TTAAAAACTAGCCTAGAGCACTATCTGCTGTTAAAAACTAGCCTAGAAAGCACCATCTGCTGTTAAAAAAATAGCCTAAAGCGCCACCTGCTGTTCAAAACTAGCCTAGAGCACCCTATGCTGTTAAAAACTAGCCTAGAGCACCCCCTACTGTTTAAAACTAGCCAAGAGCACCACTTGCTGGCTGTTAACAACCAGCCCAGAGCACCATATGCTGTTAAAAACTAGCCTAGAGCACCATCCGCTGTTAAAAACTAGCCTAGAGCGCCACCTACTGTTCAAAACTAGCCTAGAGCACTATCTGCTGTTAAAAACTAGCCTAGAGCGCCACCTGCTGCTCAAAACTAGCCAAAAGCACCATCTGCTGTTAAAAACTAGCCTAGAGCGCCACCTGCTTTTAAAAACCAAGCTCAGAATCTATTCAAGAGAGAATATTGATGCATTTTGACAATCTCAGAACCAATGCAGAATCGATTTCTCAAATGATTTTTTGCCACAGCTCTAATAAAAATTGTACAGAAGCAAAATCTGACATTGCAATCGAATATGATTTAAGTTCTTCTTCAAGTTACACTACTTAAAGACAGTAACAAAATCATCAACAATAACAAAATACAGCAGAGACAGCATGCTGCTAACAACTCAACTAATGTCCTTTTTATTCATTCATTTTCTTTTCGGCTTAGTCCCTTTATCAATCTGGGGTCACCACAGCGGAATGAACCGTCAACTTATCCAGCATATGTTTTACGCAGCGGATGCCCTTCCAGCTGCAACCCATCACTGGGAAACATCCATACACATTCACACACCTACACTACGGACAATTTAGCCTACCCAATTCACCTATACCACATGTCTTTGGACTTGTGGGGGAAACCCACGCGAACACTGGGAGAACATGCAAACTCCACACAGAAACGCCAACTGACCCAGCCGAGGCTCGAACCAGTGACCTTCTTGCTGTGAGGCGAATGTGCTACCCACTGCGCCACCATGCAGCCCCTAATGTCCTTTTTAGCCTCGCATAATATTTTGTACAATAAACTGAAAAGATAGATATACCTAAATAAATTAAGAAAAGATAGCTATACCAAATATTCAGAAATGTTCTCAGAATAATGTTGATACAATGCATACAGTTGACAGTCATTTCTAGCATGAAGGTGTTTTAGTATAAACTCGACTGACACAGTTTCAATTGCAATTTACTAGAACTTCCATGTTAAGCTGCTTTGAGACAATCTACATTGTAAAAGCACTATAAAAATAAAGATGAACTGAATTGAACTGAATTAATATGACAAACCTGAGATCTAGGATGGGGTGTCCGGCTGTATTTCTGAGTGAATTTATGCAGGGCTTGAAAAGCAAGGTGAAGAGACAGGTGTCTTTGTGTCTTGCCAAAGTCTGTCATCTCCACAAGATCAGGATCACTGAGGGCTTCATCCAAAGCAACTTTCAGAGGTTTCTGCAAATATTAGAATATCTCCTGAATTCTGTATGTTGACACACGTCCATAAATCAAGACCCGATTGCATGAATGCCCTTTAGCTAAGAAATCTCTTAGTTGTAAGGTTAAGAGACCCCTAAGTAAACTTTCATGTAGTGTGTAGCACAGCTCTAAGTGAATGAAAACATCCAGCTGAGGTTTAAATCTGAAAGTGCACAGTGTTTAAAACTACTGATTCTTTAACAAAATAGTTGACTCAGAGTCGAATGAATGAATCGAGTTGGGTTCGGATCTTTTGTTTGAAAGCGTCTATGTCGATACGGTACATCACCAAATATGTAGTTCCAGATCCGGTACATGTGAACGCGCATTTGACTTCAGACATGACACAAAGATGACGATCACTGACTGATGGAGATTCGGCTGCGGGGAATAAAGGGTTAAAGTTCATTTTAACAACGACACCACAGTATAGCCAACCTTGTGCTGTGTTTGTTCCTGTCATATTTCTGATTTTTGATACAATAACCTACGCTGCAGCGCGAGATTCGTCGGCCGTTTGCTAAGGAAGGAGCAGCAGACACTATTATGTATGGGACTTTGTCAGGCTTTGACAGGGACTTTTTCAGTAACTGTTGCAGTTCATATGGACCAGTTTCTTCTTCCTCCAGATCATAACATGTATGTGTATTTAAAATTGTTGCCTCGTTTTGTGTAGCTTGTTCATACACAAGCGCAGCGTGGTCAGTTTTCAAAATAGTTCAACTTTTGCCACTGTGTGGATTAATACTGAATGTGTGTCGTTGTTATTACTGGTGTTTAACTGCATTGCTTTATTGCATTCCTGCATTGGGCTCTCACATACTCTCTGGCTGCTACTTCATAGCCGTGGTGGGTATTTCTCTCTGTCTTGCGCTGAACCCAGTCGACCAATCACAACAGACTGGGTCATCGGACCAATCAGAGCAGATTAGCTTCGTGCTAAGGAGGGGTTTGGGAACAAATGAATCGCTGAACGAATCATATGGGAGTCGTTGGGATAATTAGGTAAAAACAAATGGATATTATAAGACAATGAAAGTGTTTATTGACCTTGCATACATATCAGCCTGATGTTGGAGACCCCCAAGACCAAAATATGACCATTTATAATGCAAAATAGGGGCTTTTTAAATTGTTACAAAATAAACTCAATGCCTCTGTACCAATGAGTGACTTATGGTTTATAGCAACTTTATAAAGGTTTTTTTTTCTTTCTTTTTGTGTTTTCATCTAAAAGAGTATTCTTTCATCAGTTTGGTTTGTATTTTTTTTTTGGTTTTCTGTGATGTTTGTAGCAATATTAACCTGTTAGCCAGCACTCATTTTTGGGGATTTACACCTACCTAACTTTAAATAGGAACAGTTCTTGACCCCAGTAAGCTACAAACAAAAATTATATCATCATATCATTTATATCAATTATGTCAACTATAGCAACAGCAGCACTCATCGCCATATGTTGGCAGAAACTGCAGTCAAAGTCACTTATGTAAGGGTGACAGGTTTCTTGCAATGAAATCCCTTGCCTCAGAGATTTTTTCCACCACAGGGACACCCCTAAGTCAAATTACTTATGGACCGGGCCCAGAAACATACTACATCATCATGTCAACAGTATCTTAAAATATTTATACTTACAAAGCTCAAGATTTCAGGCTGTTTGACTTCAGTTGCCACTCCACATTTCACATAGTCGGAAAAGTTTGAAGTGTCACAAATGCTGAAGGAGTAGCTGTCTAAAAAACAAAAAAGTATGTATATATTGTTATTCACTCATGCAAATTACCTTTTCTTGGTCGTTTCTATCCAGCATTTAAATGATTAAATCAAATTTGCAAATGATAAATCATATGACACATACGTACCCCTCACTTTGATCTCAACGGGGCCGTAATTGTTGAGTTCAGTCATGCCTTGAACCTCAGAAAAAGTCACAAACATGCCATCAGTGAACTCATGGCTTTCCTCATCAGTGCATATTACAACGCCTGGATTCTCCTACAAAGAAAAACAGTAAATGTTGCAACTGCATTTGGCACCAAATTAAAAATGAAACACTGCCATCAATTCCTCAATGTTTCAACATGAATGAAGATACTTTAAAGCAGTTTGAAAGATCTGTGCACGTCTTTTGATAATTCACTCCCTCGAAACATCCCAAAGTTCATAAAGACACATATATACAGTTGAAGTCAAAATTATTGGCCCCCTGTGAATATTTTTTGTGTTTCAAATATTTCTCAAATGATATTTAACAGAGCAAGGAATTTTTCACAGTATTTCCTATAATATTTTTTCTTCTGGAGAAAACCTTATTTGTTTTATTTCGGCTAGAATGAAAACAGTTTAAAAATTTTTAAAAAACATTTTAAGGTAAATATTATTAGCCCCCTTAAGCAATATATTTTTCGATTGTCTACAGAACAAACCACTATTATACAATTATTTGCCTAATTAACCTAGTTAAGTCTTTAAATAAGCCTTAAAAATCTTCTTTCGGTTAAACACAAATTGGGAGAGAAAAAATATACAGGGGGCTAATAATTCAGGAGGGCTAAAAACTCAGACTTCAGCTGTACATACAGTATTAAACATAAATCAAATCAATAATAAAAAAAAGTTAATACAAGCATTCTGTAGAAATTCAAATACTTTACTATTGTAGCATGCTAGAAGAGTTTAAAGTACAGTTCCTGTGTTATATTTTGGTGTGTGATTATACTGTATTGTTCAATGTAGGATTTTAAGGGGGATTTTGGGGTTAAAGTGAGTCTACACGTATCAGGGTTTCCAGGAAAAGTATGTTAGAAAGTAGGTTGGTTTTGGGCGACCGATAGTATACTCTTCTACGCCATGCAATGGTTCATTAAAAAGAGAGGTTTGAACAGTTAATTGCCTCCTGACATTCTTCATACTGTTACAATGTTAACAGTAAGATTTTACTCACATTTACATGCAATCATAAAGCTAATCAAATATGTAGCATTAACAGAAGCTGAAATTTGCATCCACAATTAAACTTAAAACATAAGGACGCCATTATACGTTTTGAAACAATCTTTTGCTGGAATTGTCAGAATTAAAAGCATCTTTATCTGCATTCTGAAGATGAAAGAAAGCATTACTGATTTTTGAATGACATGAGGGTGAGTATTTCTTTAAGAGGATCAAACTGAAAGTGAAAACGTGATTCATGTCCACTGTCACCTTGCTGATATGTGAAATCATGGCTGAAACTGGAGTCTCTCCATTTGTGTCACTGACTTCAAACGATTCGCCAAAGTCACAGAACAACTGCCTGCAAACCAAATACAAAAATCAGAGTAATATTTAGCACTGCTATAAACATTTTCAAGTGTTGCATTGATTCATGAGATGCTTCTTACCCACAAAGTCCTCTGGTGTCAGCCATGATAAACTTTATATTGTTTGAGTGACAAAACGTTCCCACACGTAGCTGCTCTTCTAAAGGTGAATTTGTGAGCACCACAACCTATAGTGATAAACACATAGGATGCAACAAAGTTGAGAAACTAAATTCTTGTTTTTCTTTTCTTTCTTCTTTTTTTTGGATATAAGACCAGGGGCCTGTTTCAATAAGGAGGTTCGTTTTCTTCAATTGAGACATTATATCACTAACAGCACAACACTTGTTAAAAATTGTGAGATGTCTTCTATTGAGAGGTTATTATTTTTATCATCAGGAAAGATGTCTGTAGGTCGATTTTATGGGTCTGTATGTTCAATCCCATCTCCTGATCTACAGAGAATTAAAACCAAATGGGAGGAAGAGTTAGTTACTGATATTGATGAGGAAACATGGGATAATATTAGGTCTAATGCTAAAAAAATGTAGGTAGCAGGAGAGCGTGCGACACACCCGGACTCAACCGCAGAAGGAGAGGCGTTCGGGCTCCGGTAGGTGTTTCGTCCGGAACGATGGTTGAGCAGCGGAGCTTGGACAGGTGGACCGGACCGTAGTGTGAAGGATGACCGGAGCGAGTAACAAAGTAACAACAGAAAAAAAAAAGAGAAGGAAAGCAAAACCAAAACAAACTGGCGATTGGAGTATAGGGAAACAGGACACGACAAGACAGGTTATTGCAAGACTAGATCGAGACACAAGCGAACTCACATGCACGCCAAAACGGACTGACACAAGACAAGAGACGAGAAGGACTTAAATAGAGGAAGGAAAAAGGAAACGACAGGTGAAAGTGGGGAACGCTAATTGATTACAGACAGAACACACAAGGCGGGGAAGATGAGCACGCGGGCAGGGAGCACATGGCCAACTGTCACAACAAAGCCCACGTGCTTCATTCACAGGATGACAACACAGCCAGGTAAGTCAAATCATACTCGTGACAGAACTTGAGATTTCTTTATATTTTATACTGGCAGATACACACTTCAGTACTTAAGGGTGCAATAATAGCATGGTGTTTATATTATTACATTTATTAAAATCCTTGATCTTCATTAAACATTAGATAGGCACTTTACTTTCACTTTTAGAACGTTCGTCAATTTAACTGAACATAAATCGTAATTTGTGATGGAAAAACTGAGAAAAACGAGCTCAGCAAAAGCCATACTCAAACCCATTCAATCAGGTCAAAATCTAGTACTCTGTATTATTATTATTATTATTACTATTATTATTTGGTAGATAGAGCTACTGTAAATAGGCATGGGATGATAAGCGGGTTTAAGGTGTACCTTGATTTGGAAAAGTCATGGTTTTAAAGCCGCTAAAATTTTTGTTATACCGTTCCTAAGGTATATAAGGTTTTTTTATGTGTTGTAAAGAAATCTGTGTTTTTGAAACTAATGAAGAGAGCAGAGGTCAATGATTTATTTAAACTATTTAGCCTGACATCTTTACTGTACCAAAATATTATAAATGTTTCCTAAAATAAAATATATTGTGTTCAATGGGGGAATTATTTTTTTTTTTTTTACCCAGACATTTAAAAATAACTTATTTTAGAGCAGGAATCACGATACCGTGATATCGTGAAACCGTGATATTTTTATCCAAGGTTATTATACCGACAGAATTATAAACCAGCCCATGCCTAACTGTAAATATGCATTTTGTAATAGACACTCCAAATAATCTAGTTTTCCATTCGTATAAATAGTTATAATTATTTTCATTACCACACTAGCAGATAATTTTACTTAAGTAAAATGCACTTCATTTAGACCCCCTCTCAGGAAACAAAGCTAAATATCATTTTCTTATCTAGAAATTCCATATAAATTTAAGAACCTTTAAATATTCGTACTTGAAATAAGAAAAAATACTTATTCAGAAAACCTGCTCCTGACTAGGTTAGATTCACAATGCAAGTTACCATGGTAACTCACTCTCAGTAGAAGTTATCTCCCTTTTAGAAACATGCTTGACTAACCGTGCTTTCTCAAATTTGTCATACCTCCCATTCTAAAACCGAAAACCTAGAGTTTCCCCTTATTTCAGGGTTAACAAATCCAACGTTTTCACTTAAAGAGATCCATTTTCATCCAAAATGAAAATTCTGTCATAATTTACCACCCTTTACTTGTTTCAAACCTTTATGAGTTTCTTTCTTCTGTTGAACACAAAAAAAGAAATTTTGAAGAAAGCTGAAAACCTATAACCACTGACTTCCAAAAGTATTTGTTTTTCCTATTATGGAAATCAATAGTTACAGGTTTTCAGCCTTCTTCAAAATATCTTCCAGGTTTTTAACCACTTGAGAGAGAGTAAATAGTGAGTAAATATAAATTTTTGGGTGAACTATCACTTTCACCTCCGCCAACCTGATTTCACCAAGTAGGACATGTTCATTCACCAAGTAGGATTAACATCTGTGTTAATCCAGGAACAACATTCCAATCAGCCAATCAGAATTAACGGATACGTTTACCGTTTATGTTAAGTTTAGGCTTACGATTAGGTTTATGCACTTCTACATGATTGTTATCCAACTATTATTCCCCTCTGATTTTGGGAATAATTTACAGTTATGGTTGGGTTTAGGGGTAGGGAATAGGTATGGATTACATTTTCCAACAAAATTGATGTTCCAGGATCAACATGGATGTTATACCAGGATCGCATCATACTTGGCAAAATCATGACGTGCCTTTAGCCTCCTGTCTAAACCAGGCCTTAGGATCATAACTCACCTGGAACTTGCTAAGGAAGTTCTCATCAAGTTTGTTAGTCAAGGTGGACACTTGAACATAGGCGTTCAGACTCGACAGCTGCTTCTCAGAGCACAAAGCCCTGTTCTGACCCAGATCAGCTTCCTTGAGATAAAACTACACAGAGAAAAGAACGTAAATATTAACGCAAGTAATTACATAAAGAGCCCATCAATATCACCATGAATAAATCATTTAAAGGCGATCTATTATGTCCCTTTTTACAAGATCTAAAATAAGTCTCTGGTGTGTGTATGTGAAGTTTCAGCTCAAAATACCAAAAACATAATGTTTTATAACTCTTTGAAACTGCCCCTTTTAGGCTTTGATCCAAATTGTGCCATTTTGGTGACTGTCTCTTTAAATTCAAATGAGTGTGTTTATTTAAAGAGGGCGGAGCTACGATTTACTATGTGTCAGCATAGTGGCAGATTCAAAAACAAAACTAACGTCCTATGCTAATGAGGGAGAGATTGTCACCAATGGGCGGGGCTTTCCCCCTCTGATGACATGTACAAAGGGAGAATGTCAATCAAAGAGTTTCTGCAGAATGTTTTTATCAAGTGTGATTATAAAAAATAAAATTAATACATTTGTACTATTAGAAGCTGGTTATATTCACAAACTGTTGCCACACACAGGGCGACGCAGTGGCGCAGTGGGTAGCACGTTCGCCTCACAGCAAGAAGGTCGCTGGTTCGAGCCTCGGCTGGGTCAGTTGGCATTTCTGTGTGGAGTTTGCATGTTCTCCCTGTGTTCGCGTGGGTTTCCTCTGGGTGCTCCGGTTTCCCCCACAAGTCCAAAGACATGCGGTATAGGTGAATTGGGTAAGCTAAAATTGTCCATAGTGTATGTGTGTGTATGAATGTTTCCCAGTGATGGGTTGCAGCTGGAAGGGCATCCGCTGCGTAAAACATATGCTGGATAAGTTGGCGGTTCATCCTGCTGTGGCGACCCCGGATTAATAAAGGGACTAAGCCGAAAAGAAAATGAATGAATGAATGAATGAATGTTGCCACACAATTGTGTTTAAACACCTTATAAAAGAGATTTTTGCATAACAGGCCCCCTTTAAATAGATAATTTAAGTAAAAAATAAAAAGATATCATCATTGATTAAATCTGATGTTTTGTTCTGTCATGCTTTCTTGCATGCAATACAAAAGTAGATTCTGCCATTGTTTGCTATACACTTCTTCAACTTAAACTACTAAATCCCATTTGAAGTTGCATTTTATTCAAAAGATTTAAATGCATTATTTTGCGATCATGCAAACATGAATGCTGGCATGCAGAATCATCATACTCATGCATACAAATCAGTAGCTCAAAGCATATTCAAAACATCATCTGACATGATATTAGGCTAGCAACTTTATAACTGCATTAAAGGCCTCATTACCTGAGAGGACAAATCTCTCCACTCCACTACACCCTCATCCTGAATAGTGACTGTTCTAACTCCAGCCAGGATCACGTTTTTGGCAATCTCCACGCCAAGACCACGCATTCCAGCAATGAGGACATCAGCCTTTCCCATACGACGCATTGCATCATGGCCAATCACGTACCTGTTAGTACAAAACTTTTTCCATACATGTTTGTGTAAAAACATAAATGTGTCATATATTATGTGACAAATAAATAAATAAATAAATAAATAAATACAGTAAAAATAATTAAAAAGCATAACAAATATTCCCACAATGTATAATTTGCACTATGCCTATTTAAACAATACATCACAATTTTTTTTAAAAAACAGTAAACTACTGGAATTTTTAAATTACAATACTTGGAACATAATTATATTTTACTTATTTATTTATTTATTTATTTTTTTATTTATTATATTTGACTCAAATTTTCATTTAAACCAGATATTCTACTCTTTATAGTATACACTACCTGACAAAAGTCTTGTTGCCTATCCAAGTTTTAGAAACAACAAATAATAACTTGACTTGTAGTTGATCATTTGGTATCAGAAGTGGCTTATATGAAAGGCAAAGGCCTCTAGATTACGATTATTTTAACAAAATAAAATATGATCATGCCTTGATTTTTAATTATTTAATTAGGACAGGGTGGTACATTCCGCTGTGGCGACCCCTGATTAATAAAGGGACTAAGCCGAAAAGAAAATGAATGAATGAATAATTAGAACAGTAAGGTCTGACTTTGCTTAGACAAAAGTCTTGTCACTTAACAGAAATAATGTACAGTATAGAATACAAAGTCATGGTGCAATGGAAACAGAATGAATATTGTGTATGATTCCCATAAGCTTGGAGGACTGCATCCATACGTCTCTGCAATGACTCAAATAACTTATTAATAAAGTCATCTGGAATGGCAAAGAAAGCATTTATGTAGAACTCTCAGGGTTCATAAAGATTCTTTGGATTCATCTTCAATGCCTCCTCCTTCATCTCACCCCAGACACGCTTAATAATGTTCATGTCTGGTGACTGGGCTGGCCAATCCTGGAGCACCTTAACCTTCTTTGCTTTCAGGAACTTTGATGTGGAGGCTGAAGTATGAGAATGAGCGCTATCCTGTTGAAGAATTTGCCCTCTCCTGTGGTTTGTAATGTAATGGGCAGCACAAATGTCTTGATACCTCAGGCTGTTGATGTTGCCATTCACCCTGCAGATCTCTCGCACGCCCCCATACTGAATGTAACCCCAAATCATGATTTTTCCTTCACCAAACTTGACTGATTTCTCTGAGAATCTTGGGTCCATGCAGGTTCCAATAGGTCTTCTGCCGTATTTGTGATGATTGGGATGCAGTTCAACAGATGGTTCATCGGAAAAATCTACCACTTTCCCAAATGATCAACTAGAAGTCAAGTTATTATTTGTTGCTCTTACAACTGGGATCGACAACAAGACTTTTGTCAGGTAGTGTACAGTAAATAGTATGCAAAACATTTCAACTATGCAAAAAACAAGCTCAGTTACTTTCACTTTTTTTCTCTCTCTGAAAAAGTACCAGAAAGAAACTTTTCGGTAACTTACAGGAAATGCAGAAAAGTAATTCTTTTAAGTAGCCCAACCTCAAAAAGACAACATCACAAGTGACTTACATGTTTGTGACTTTACATGTGTGTACAAAATCCTTTTAGTATTAAGCTTCAAAATGCACATGGATCATTGAACAATTGTCTTTTTTACAAAGTGAGGGACTTGCAACCCAGAGAAATATGTACATTTAATGCCTAAATGAACTTTTTGAAGTAGCAACAACACATTTTTTTACTGGAAATGTAGTGAGTAAATGCATTAAGTTTCTGCAGCTCTTAATTTACAAATAAGTTTAACATGTCAGAACTTTACATCATTGTGCAGCCGATAATCTGCTGATAATCAAATTTACAAAGATAACAGACACTGAAATAATACAAATGAAGCCTGAGGTTAAAGATAAACATTATCAATAACATTTTACAGTATACTTACAGCTGTCGGGAATATAACCCCTCGTCAATATCTCCCTGAGCCATTTTTCTGTAAGAATATCAAATCATTATCCTTTACAAAACAAACAGTCAAGATGTAATGTCAACACCATGGTTTTTACGTTGCAGTAGCTACGTTTAAACAATACAGTTACAATTATTACGGTAAGAGTAGGTAACATGTTAATATCTGCATGTAAACAATGACATGGATTAAACGTTTTTAAAGATGTATTAGTGGCTATAGATGTCAATATTCAATCAATATTTTCCTTCCTATTTAACATTACCTTTAAACGGAGCTTGTCGGTTGCTTCCTCCTTTGTCAGAACAGAAAGTAACCTGATTCAGAGAAGAGTGTTTCACTTTCGTTTCTGTTACTGTGTAACCTGTGTTCTCGCGCACATTCCGCCATAACGACTGAGTAAATGCACAGTTATTGATAGTTTGTTGCATCTCCGAAAGCTCCTGTTTCTTGGCGCTGAGAGTCCTCAGGTGATGTAAACATTTGTCCGCAATTCGCATGCGTAACAAAACCTCCACCACACGAGGGCGCCAAACACTAATGGAAATAACGGGTAAGAGACCCTGCCTCAAATTAGTCAGAGAAGGTGAACCTGAACATGGCCTTAAATGTATTCCACGTTTTCAGTAGTCTTTCAAATGAAAGTTTCACATTGTCATTTGTCAGGTGTAGGTTAAAATTTTATCCAATGTTTTTTTTTTCAGTGCTAACCATCCCTGCGGGAAAAAAACAACTTAAACCAGGTTGGCTGGTTTTAGAAGGGCTTTGGCCACTTCCAGGCTCGTTTTAGAAGGGTTTTGGCCTCTTCCAGGTTAATTTTAGAAGGCTTTTGGCCTCTTCCAGGCAGGTTTTAGATGGGTTTTGGCCACTCCCAGGCTGGTCTTAGCTGGTCAGGCTGGAAGACCACCTGGAATGCCCAGTTAAAACCAGCTTGAGCAGGTTTAAGCTGTTGTTATTTCTTTTGTTGTTTTTTGTTTCCAGCAGGAAGGGTTTTTCCACAACTGAATCAAACTTTGCGATTTGAAAAGATTATTCTATTACGAGTTAATCGGTTATTTTTACTAATATAATTGAAATATTTAGTATATAAATGTATAGGCAAAACGTTTTCCTGTACTGTAAATCTCTTTACAATAGAATGTAAACATTATTGGAAGCACTGTTTAATGGCAAAAAAAAAAAAAAGTCAATTTCAGTGATGTGTTTTATTTGTACAATATCCATTTGATTTATGCAGAGAATTTTGTGCCCCAAGATCGATCACTGCATTTACCAAAATTGTATATAAATTATTATAAAACTATTGTGTTACTTAATTAGCCGAACTTAGTGTTTAAGAAACTGTTAATCTACTGGAATTTTCACACACAGGTTAACTGAGAATGGTCAAAAAAAAAAAATGTTCAGTGAGCAACAATTCTGTTGGTGAACATTTCTTGCTGATGTCACAATTCCAAGAAGTGCATATGACCAGACTGGTTCAGCTGATAGCACTTAAATAACTACTTGATACAGCCATGGTGTGCATAAGAGCATCTCTAAACGTTTTGACATGTTGGGTAAACATTTACAATAAGTGTACATGATTAATGATGTCCTATTAATTCAGATATTAGTACATCATTAATCATGTACCCTTATTGTAAAGTGTTACCCAACATGTCAAACCTTGAAGCACACCAGTCACACTCCTGTCAGCTGAGAACTGCAAACTAAGGCAGTTCACACAGATTCACAATATAAAGTTGAAAAAAAGGTTGCCTGGTGTGATGAGTCTCGATTTCTGCTGCAGCATTCAGATGGTAGAGTCAGAATTTTGGTCATATCAACAATAAAGCAAGGGTCCATCCTGTATAAATGATTCAAGTTGTTGGTGTATAATGGTGTGTCACATAAGCTCAAAATGGTTTCTTGAACATGTGCTCAAATTTCCCCTAAAATAAAAAATAAGAAGTCATTTTAATTTCTTATAATTTGCCACTATGTCATTCAAGAATCTAGGCCCATATGTCTAAAGCAAACCCTTGTATTACAAGTAAGCAGATTTATGATGGTACAATCTTCAGAATTATAATTTTACAAGTGAAGACTTCCTTCATTTGTTTCACAAACTTCTGGTCTCGGACTCCATATATCAAAGGACTCAATAATCTTGGCATAATGTTTGTGAACACATAAATACAGAAAGCAATATTAGTTCTCTGTAGAGGAAAAAGAGGTATAATCACTGTGTACATAAAAGGTGTGACATAAGAAAGCATACAAAGAAGTAACTGGGCACCATGCAGCAATATGGTACTCCGAGCTTTGTTTGCTGAACCCTTTGAAACGGCCTTTCTGGCAGCGAACAGGACTCGGCAGTATGTGTAACTGATAATTATCCACACCAGTGACATACAGATGACCTGTGAAGCAGTGTTGTGGTCATCATGGGCTTTTGAAGGGAACATATATGTTGGGTAGCATGGTACAAATGATCTGAAGAAAGATATGGGTTGGGTTACTAGTGAAATAATTATATCTACAACAGAACGTATAGCTGCTATACCCCACAGCAAGCATAAAAAGATGTAGGTTCTTTGCGGTGTGCAGATCTGAGAGTGATGCAGTGGTTTACAGACAGCAATGAACCGTTCGATGGCCATACCGGCCAGATTCAAAGGAGTGATCATGAAAAACACTTTACCCAGAGACATCAGAATATAACATAATGAAGCATTTACAACTGGTGCAATGTAGGTCAACACATATATTGCCACTGATGCACATATCATGAGCATGTCATTGATGACCAGGTGAATGTATAAAACGTATCTGGCGTCTCTTGAAAATACGTGACTGGAGAAGAAAGTCACCACTAACATTCCATTAATGACATTGACAAAAAGAGCAAGAAAAACAATCACAATGTGCTTGGTGATAGCTTCCTGATAGTTATCCACAATCCAGACCGATGTGTTCATTTCTATTGGAGAAAACAGAAAAATGCACATCATTTATGTGGTTCAATCAGGTATTGAGATTTATAATTTAAAACAAAGGTAAATGTTTGTCTATTAGCAATCTCGCAAAAAGTCCTATTTTGACTTACCTTGAACATACCTAAACTGAGAAGTCTGGAACTCACAAGGTTTAATCAGGCTGCTTTATGTTATGGAAAGGACAGAGATCATGAATATGGAGCATGTTATTCCTAAGGGTAATCTAATATTAGATTGCATAGCATCACTGCAGAATATCAGACTAACAACATCAAGTCTTAAAGGGATAGGTTATCCAAAAATGAAATTTTATCTACTATTTAATCTCCCTCAAGGGGTTTTAAAGCTTTACGAGTTTCTTTATTCTGTTTAACACAAAAGAAGATATTCTGAAGAAAGATGAAAATCTGTTTCCATTGACACTCTTAGTAAGAAAAACAAATACTATGGAAGTCAATGGTTACAGGTTTACAGGTGTTTTCAAAATATTTTCTTTTGTGTTCAACAGAAAAAAGTCTAACAGGTTTGAAACAAGTAAAGGGAAAGTAAATAATGACTGAATGTTCACTCTTGAGTGAACTATCTCTTTAAAAGGGGACCAATTATCCAATATTAACTTAAAAAAAAAACATTGTGCATTTATGAAGTGAGCTTCACACAGGTGAGCAGGACTGACAAACCACCTGTAAACACTCTTCTCTCTATAAAAAACCTCCCCCCCTCCTTACTCTAGCATTTTAAGGTCCTGTGAAGTGCTTTGAAATATGCATTTTTATTCGATGTTTGACGTAATCTCAACCGAAACACAAAGAGAGGGTGGTGTAAGAATGGTATTTTAACCACAGCGGTTCGAACTGTAGTTTCAAGAGTTCGCCCTTAGCTGATGATTGATTATAAAGCGTGTTTGGCATGCTGTCCCGGGAGAGAGCCCTGAGCTCATAAGATCCTCGAGCCCGGGGCTCGCTCCCGTTGCAGGGCGAGAGGGGAGTTTGAGTTCAGGTAGGTCTCGAGAACTCCCCTACTTGGTGAAGGTGGATTCGAATATAAATAATTATGAAGAGAATAGCTGAATTAATCGCTCGTCTATGGTGTCGATTTGGTTGGTCAATTTACTTATGTTACATGTTTTTGGTCTGTGGGAGGAAACCGGAGAGCCCGGGGAAAACCCACGCAAACACGGGGAGGACATGCAAACTCCGCACAGAAATGTCGACTTGGCAAGGTAAGGGCTTGGACAAGTGACATTCTTGCTGTGAGGCAACAGTGCTAGCCACTGGGCCTCCGTGCTGCCCTTTCGAGAAAAGGGGAGGAGTAGGGTTGGAAGGGGGGATTCTTCAAGACGAAGATGGCTAAGGTAAGATACTCTGGTTATTTATAGCGGTTTAGGAATCAACTGATTGGTGGAACGTGCATTAGCTAATGTGGACCAGCTGTTATCAATCATAAGCACGTGCTCCTCTCGAAATTAGTTTATGAATAAACTTCACTTTGCCGAATGACTGGAAAGTTTATCAGTATGATGGTGAAAACTGAACATTTCTAGTCAAACCATCCTTCTGCAATCTTATACCAAAAACGGAAATAAGGGCAGTTATAATAGCTACAAATGTGGGAGAGTGTTGACATTTTGTGATTGTATTGTATTGCAATATGGAGCAATTAAGTGTTGATGTTAAATCAAAAGTAATTCACAAATACTTGAAAATGAAATGATTTAATGACAATAATTCTCTATGGTTACAACTGAATTAATTACAAAATAACTGTATAAAATGATTAAAAATGAAATGATGAAAAAACATATGATAATAATTGTCATTCATTCATTCATTTTCTTTTCGGCTTAGTCCCTTTATTAATCTGGGGTCGCCACAGCGGAATGAACCGCCAACTTATCCAGCATATGTTTTACGCAGCGGATGCCCTTCCAGCAGCAACCCATCACTGGGAAACTTCCATACAGACTCATTCACACACATATACTACGGACAATTTAGCCTACCCAATTCACCTATAGTGCATGTCTTTGGACTTGTGGGGGAAACCGGAGCACCCGGAGGAAACCCACGCGAACACGGGGAGAACATGCAAACTCCACACAGAAACGCCAACTGACCCAGCCGAGGCTCGAACCAGCGACCTTCTTGCTGTGAGGCGAACGTGCTACCCACTGCGCCACCGTGACGCCCTGATAATAATTGTACCCAGCTTAAAATAAAGTTACCTGAGAGAGGCAGAGACAGGGGGAGGGAGAGAGAGACAAAGAGAGCAGGCCCCGAAGATAGCCTGATAGCAGTAGAGTCAGAGAAGATAGACTCCAAAGCAAGAGAGGAGCAGAGCAGGAAAAAGATCAGAGCCGGAAAAGAGAAAGAGCAAAGTTTAGCAGCTATTTTGTATCTTTCTTGACCATGTGACCAAAGCCCAATACTGAGACACACAAACTGACCAATCAACATGTGACCACATTGTAAAACCCCCAAAGTCCACACACCAGGCCCTGATCTTATCAGTATGTGCCTTTGGAATCTGTATGGACCTTCTTGGTGAAAAAGACATGTTTTGCCATATAAACAAATGCATATGATAATTTTCATTCTTACAGTGGGACATAGTGTAGCTCCTCCTCTCTAAAAAAAAACATAGCGTTTTGTTTTATCACAGCTCTGCCAGTGAGAGTGGTTGAGCTCAAGCACATCAAATGAAAAGCAAATAAGAAGCGTCTTGAAGGGGGCAGGGCATGTCAGATACTAGAGAGCATTTGATTGCATATGATTTGATGAGAAACTGAAGTATGAGGTGACGTGAATAAAACCGTTGATCCATTTGGGCGGAAGTGACAAACTACAAGCTTTACATGTTTATATCAGTTTTATATCTTCCAAATGCGAATTTTACAAATAATACTGATACTAACATCTAAAAAACTTTATATTAATTTCATGGGATCTTTAATTCTATGACCACTAACAGTTCCTTTATATAGGTATATAAGTAAGCTCTTTTCTGTGATTGTTTTAGTGCTTTTGATTTATTTGCCTATAGGGCGAAGTGATGGGGAATAACAAACAGTAGTAAACTGCCAAACTACTTGCTCTACAAACAAGTGTGTTAGTATTATAAGAAATTGGCATTCTAAGAAAATACCAGTTTACAATATCAAACAGCATAACAAGCTGTTTTTACAGCTAAAAATAAAAGTGGATAAGTCTGGAAATCTTCAGCCAATAAGGTTCAAAGGTGCACCCACTCTCCCATGACTGAAAAAGGTCAATAATAAAAAATATATATATTTAAATAATACTGAAAATACACTGTTTCAGATTTCCCATGATGTGACATCACAAGCTACATTCATCACTGACGACAATGTCCCCTTTTGGGTTAGATCAATCATGAATCATTCATTCATTCATTTTCTTTTCGGCTTAGCCCCTTTATTAATCAGGGGTCGCCACAGCGGAATGAACCGCCAACTTATCCAGCATATGTTTTACACAGCGGATGCCCTTCCAGCTGCAACCCATGGAAAACATCCATACACACTCATTCACACACATACACTACGGACAATTTAGCTTACCCAATTCACCTATACCGCATGTCTTTGGACTGTGGGGGAAACCGGACAATCGTGAATCATTCATTCATTTTCCTTCGGCTTAGTCTGATTTATCAGAGCTCGCCACAGCGGAATGAACTGCCAACTATTCTGGCATATGTTTTACACAGCGGATGCCCTTCTAGCCACAACCCAGTACTGGGAAACACCCATACACACTCACATTCACACACTCATGCACTACGGCCAATTCAATTTATCCAATTCACCTATAGCGCTTGTCTTTGGACTGTGGGGGAAACCGGAGCACCCGGAGGAAACCCACGCCAACACGGGGAGAACATGCAAACTCTACACAGAAATGCCAACTGACTCAGCCGAGACTCGAACCAGTGACCTTCTTGCTGTGAGGCGACAGGACTAGCTACTGAGCCACCGTGCTATCCAATCATGAATCAGTCATTCATTCCTTCATTTTCTTTTCGGCTTAGTCCCTTAATTAATCAGAGGTCGCCACAGTGGAATGAACCGCCAACTTATCCAGCATATGTTTTACGCAGCGGATGCCCTTCCAGCTGGAACCCATCACTGGGAAACACCCATACACTCCCATACACTACGATCAATTTAGCTTACCCAATTCGCCTATACCACATGTCTTTGGACTGTGAGGGAAACCGGAGCACCCGGAGGAAACCCAAGCAAACACGAGGAGAACATGCAAACTCCACACAGAAATGCCAACTGACCCAGCCGAGGCTCAAACCAGCGACCTTCTTGCTGTGAGACGACAGCACTACCCACTGCGCCACCGCGCTGCCTCAATCATGAATCAATAAATTCTAATTAAAAATCAATTCTTATTTGAATACATGTATTCAATTAAGAAATTTATTCTTATTAAACTATTAACATTATTCACTCCAGATCATATGATATTCTTTTGATACATATTAACAGCATAGACTGATTAGTTAACAAATATCATAAGGAACAAATACAGTTATTTCTTAATAAAACCAACCCAATATAAAAAAATCATAATTTCGATGGCACAATCTTTACAATAAAAACTTTACATGTAAAGTATTCCTTCATTTGTTTCACAAACTTCTCATCACGGACTCCATATATCAAAGGGCTCAGTAATCTTGGCATAATATTTGTGAACACATAAATACAGAAAGTAATCTTAGTTCTCTGTAGAGGAAAAAGAGGTACAATCACTGTGTACATAAAAGGTGTGATATAAGAAAGCATACAAAGAATTAACTGGGCACCATGCAGCAATATCGTACTGCGAGCTTTGTTTGCTGAACCCTTTGAAATAGCCTTTTTAGCAGCGAACAGGACTCTGAAGTAAGTATAAATTACAATTACCCACACCATTGACATATATATGACCTGTGAAGCAGTGGTGTGGTCTTTATGAGCCTTGGAAGGGAACACATATGTTGGGTAACAAGTTATCAATGACCCGAAGAAAGATAAGGATTGAGTTAAAAATAGAATAATGATATCTACCATTGAATGTGTAGCTCCTAAACCCCATAGAAAGCATATAAATAAATGTGTTCTCTGTGGTGTGCAGATCTGAGAGTGATGCAGTGGTTTACAGACAGCAATGAAGCGTTCGATGGCCATACCGGCCAGATTCAAAGGAGTGATCATGAAAGTGACTCTACCAAGGGTTTCCAGCATACAGCACAATGAAGCGTTTACTACTGGTGAAGCGTAGGTCAACACATACAATGTTACTGATACACATATCATGAGCATGTCATTGATTACTAGGTGAATGTATAAAATGTATCTGGAGTCTCTTGAAAATGTTGAATTGGAGAAGAAAGTCACCACTAGCATGCCGTTGATGACATTAATGATAAATCCAAGACAAACAGTCACAATGTTTTTGGCGAGAGCTTCTTCATAGCTATCCACAATCCAGATCGTCGTGTTCATTTCTGGATGAAAAAAAGAGCACAATTGTTAAAACGTGCACATTTGTAACCCTGGGTCACAAAGCCAGTCATATGTGTCAATTTTTGGGGAAATTAAGATTTATATATAACATGAAAGCTGAATAAATGAAAGTTGTATTCCATTGATGCATGTTTGTTAGGGCAGGAAAATATTTGGCTGAGATACAATGATTTGAAAATCTGCAGTTAATAATAAATCAAAATTCTGACAAAACAGGCAAATTAAGTTTTTATCAATGCATATTAATAATCAAAAATTAAGTTTTAACATATTTATCGAGCAAAATTTACTAAATGACTTTATGTTAGTTGATCTTTACTTACTGTAATATTCTAATGATTTATGCCATCAAATAAAAATCGAAAGTTTTGACTCATACAGTACATTTTTGACTATTCCTCAAAAAAAT
>CAIGQV010019356.1:2969048-2983050 GCA_903798115.1 Danio jaintianensis
AGTTTTATTCAGTATTGTGCTTCTTTGCTATTTATGGTTTGTGGAAAGGGCAGAGATCATGAATATTAAGTCTGTAACAACGGTCATCTAATATTGGCATTCATTACATCATTACAAATTACCAGAGTAACCTGACAACAACTCTGACATCATGCAAATTGTTTAAGCACATTATGAAGCACATAGAGGAGTGTTCTGAGTGGTTGAATAGTAATAATTTAGTTGCTTTGTGTATGCAAAAATATGAAATCAAATGAAAAAAACACCACATGGTTATTTGTTTTAGAGGAAAATCAAAGTTCTCATTGTGCAATATGGAAGACCTTTAAATGCTTATTATGTACATTTCACTACTAGAAAATTCATTCATTCATTTTCTTTTCGGCTTAGTCCCTTTAATAATTTGGGGTCGCCACAGCGGAATGAACCGCCAACTTATCCAGCATATGTTTTACGCAGCGGATGCCCTTCCAGCTGCAACCCATCACTGGGAAACATCTATACACTCTCATTCACACACATACACTATGGACAATTTAGCTTACCCAATTCCCCTGTAGCGCATGTCTTTGGACTGTGGGGGAAACCGGAGCACCTGGAGGAAACCCACGCCAACACGGGGAGAACATGCAAACTCCACACAGAAATGCCAACTGACCCAGCCGAGGCTCGAACCAGCGACCTTTTTGCTGTGAGGCGATCATGCTACCCACTGCGCCACCATGATGCCCCTACTAGAAAATGCTTATATAAAAAAATAAAATGCCATAAAGAAGCGAGGAATCATGTGAGTTGTTGCATTAGCCTCCATAGCTAATTAAATCATGGATGAGATAATGATGAGTGTGGTGAAAGTTTTAACCTTAGGGTTACAGTTATTGCTTATTTTACCTCTCCTCTTGATGACAAAAAAATGATAATGAATAAATTTCTTGCTAGATAGACTTACTTTAAAAGGCTGCATTTTGTCCCTGGTTTCTAAAACTATTTGGGGATAACCAGATATGACAGGTGACACAAAACACAGACCGTGTCACCCGTTAAATCTTCTTAATTTAAATATTATTGGAAACATTTTGGGTATAGTACATCAAAAATATATGACAATGTTATATGGGTTTTGGATAATGCACTGTAAAAAATGCAGGGCTCTACACAATTCATTCCTGTTGTTCCAACACAAATAAATTAAGTTCATTCATTTTCCTTCAGCTTAGTCCCTTATTTATCAGGGGTTGCCACAGTGGAATGAACCGCCAACTATTCCAGCATATGTTTTACGCAGCGGATGCCCTTCCAGCCACAACCCAGTACTGGGAAACACCCATACACTCTCGCATTCACTTACACACTCATACACTAAGCCCAATTTTGTTTACCCAATTCACCTATGTGTTTGGACTGTGGGGGATACCGGAGCACCCAAAGGAAACCCACGCCAACACGGGCAGAACATGCAAACCCAACACAGAAATGCCAACTGACCCTGCCGGGACTCGAACCAGCAACCTTCTTGCTGTGAGGCAACAGTGCTAATCACTGAGCCACCGTGCCTTCAATTAAGTTAACTTAACAAATTTAAGTGGATTGAACATGAAACAATTAAATTGTCCCTAAAAAAATCTCAAGAATTGTGTTGTTTCAGCTCATTTTAAATAAGTAGTTTGAACAAGCAGCAAAATCATTTTGGAGTGTGTAAAAATCATATAAAAGACATATTGTACATGAAATCGTGACGGCCTGCATTCAACTATTGTAAACCTCATTCAAAGTGAGCAGAAACATAAGTGAAAATTATGCAATAAAATTAAAATTTAATTATTGTGACTTACAAATGAATCATATTTATGGTTAACGTGATTAATCACATCCGTTCACTGAAAAATCAACATTTACTGTTAATTTATTCATCCTCATTCAAGATGTAGATGATTTCCCCCCTTCAGCTGAACATTTAAGAAGTTTTGATATAAAGCAAGTCAATGGATACTGTATTTGTGGGTGAAAATTATTCAGGTTCATTCAAGTTTTGTGCAATTTTTAAGCAACTGTACAGAGTTTCTGTTTGCATTGATGTATCATTCATTCATTCATTTTCTTTTCGGCTTAGTCCCTTTATTAATCTGGGGTCGCCACAGCAGGATGAACCGCCAACTTATCCAGCATATGTTTTACGCAGCGGATGCCCTTCCAGCTGCAACCCATCACTGGGAAACAACCATACACACTCATTCACACACATACACTACGGACAATTTTAGCTTACCCAATTCACCTATACCGCATGTCTTTGGACTTGTGGGGGAAACCGGAGCACCCGGAGGAAACCCACGCGAACACGGGGAGAACATGCAAACTCCACACAGAAATGCCAACTGACCCAGCCGAGGCTCGAACCAGTGACCTTCTTGCTGTGAGGCGAACGTGCTACCCACTGCGCCACCGCATCGCCCCCATTGATGTATCCAAATCTAAAAAAAAAAAAGAATATCTTAAATGAACAGAAAATTAAATACATCAAATTATTGCTGTGTCCAAACTAAAATCACAAGTGTGATGGCACAATCTTTACAATAATAACTTTGAACATGAAGAATCGCTTCATTTGTTTCATAAACTTCTCATCACGGACTCCATATATCAAAGGGCTCAGTAATCTTGGCATAATATTGGTGAACACATAAATACAGAAAGTAATCTTAGTTCTGTAAAGAGGAAAAAGAGGTACAATCACTGTATGCATAAAAGGGTTGATATAGGAAAGCAAACAAAGAAGTAACTGGAAACCATGCAGCAATATGGTACTCCGAGCTTTGTTTGCTGAACCCTTTGAAACGGCCTTTCTGGCAGTAAATATGACTCTGCAGTATGTGTAGGTGATAATTATCCACACCACTGACATATATATGACCTGTGAAGCAGTGTTGTGTTCATCATGGGCTTTTGATGGAAACATATACGTTGGGTAGCAAAGTATAAATGATCTGAAAAAAGATATGGGTTGGGTTACAAGTGAAATCATTATATTTACCATAGAACTTATAGCTCCTAAACCCCATAGAAAACATATAAACGAATAGGTTCTTTGCGGTGTGCAGATCTGAGAGTGATGCAGTGGTTTACAGATAGCAATGAACCGTTCGATGGCCATACCGGCCAGATTCAAAGGAGTGATCATGAAAAAAACTTTACCAAGAATCATCAATATGTAACACAATGAAGCATTAACAACTGGTGCAGCATAAGTCAACACATATAAAATCACTGATACACATATCATGAGCATGTCATTAATGACCAGGTGAATGTATAAAATGTATCTGGAGTCTCTTGAAAACATTGGATTGGAGAAGAAAGTCAAGACTAGCATTCCGTTAATGACATTAATGATGAAAGCAAGAGAAACTATCACAATGTTTTTGGCAAGAGCTTCTTCATAGCTATCCACAATCCAGATCGTTGTGTTCATTTTCCAGTTCTTTACAAGCAAAGAGGAAAAGGAGAAAATGTGTGAATAGTGATGCACTTTAGAAATTAGCTTTTTCTTTATAAGATATAGACAGACTTACCTTGAAGCAGAAAACCCGGTTCTGGATTCTGAACTGGATTGTGGTCAGTTTAAAGTTCACAGGGGTTGCAGTCTGTAGAATGCTTATTAAATGCATGTTAAAAGCTTGTGTTATATATGTATTCTGAAAAAGGCAGAGATCATGAATATTAAGTGTAGTCATTTCCCTTGGGGCACTTTAAAGGGGACCTATTATGTAAAAATCACTTTTATAAGGGGTTTAAACACAGTTGTGTGGCAGCAGTCTGTGAATATAACCAGCTTCTAATGATAAAAAAATGTATTAATTTTATTTGTTATAATCACACTTGATAAAAACACTGCAGAAACACTTTGATTAACATTCTCCCAATGTACGTGTCATCAGAGGGGGAAAGCCCCGCCCACTAGTGACCATCTCTCCCTCATTAGCATAGGACGTTAGTCTTGTTTTTGAATCTGCCACTATGCTGACACATAGGCATTTGTAGCTCCGCCCTCTGTCAAGGAGCACAATCTCATTTGAATTTAAAGCGACAGTCGCCAAAAAAGGCACAATTAGGATCAAAGCCTAAAAGGGGCAGTTTCAAAGAGTTAACTTACATTATTTGTGTGGTATTTTGAGCTGAAACTTCACATACATGCTCTGTTGACATCAGAGACTTATTTATCTTGTAAAAAGGGGCACAATAGGTCCCCTTTAAACTAGACTATTCATGGCAGTAAAAATTTTTCTTACAAATTTAATATCAACAAAATTACAGTGCAACAAAACATTGTGATTGCAATCTTATTATAGATTTATATAAAGCTTCATCTATCATTATATAGTTTTATCATTTTTCCGTTTCATTTGTGGTGGTGTTTCAGGACCTTTTTGCTGCATTGCAAAATGTTCAGAGCACAATTTCTGTAGCAGCATTTGTAAATATCACACTCCTGACATGCCATTAATTGCATCATTTTTATAATCAATGGGAATTTTGACATGTTACACAATGGATATTAGTCAGGCTAATATTATATTTAATTTTTGACAGGAATAAAAATGAGGCTCTGAGGGATATACAGTACATTCAGTGGAGAGTTTCCGTTCCAAAATGACCAAACAGGTAATTTCTACAAGCATATTAAGTTTTTAAGGTTAAATGTTAAATCTGTTGCCATGAAATTATGACCAGTGTTACCAATGAAAATGGTAACACAACGAACTCTTTAGTCATTACCCACACTGTAAAAAAAAAAAAAACGTTGACTCAACTTAAAATTGTAAGGCAACTTGCTGCAGAGCTTAAATTGAGTCAAGTGCAGTGCATGGGTTGAAAGTTGAGTCAACTCTAAAAAAAACTCTGCAGCAAGTTGCCTTACAATTTTGAGTCAACTTTTTTTTCTTTACAATGCACTTATTTTAGCTACTGAGGCTTGTCTAACTTCTTGTAGGGAAACTATTTTAGCAAACACACTGAACTAGCTTACAATGACACTGCCTTTTATTTGAGAAACACCTTACGACTTAATAATTACGATTTAAGGCACATGGATAATTTATCACCAGG
Source organism: Danio jaintianensis (assembly GCA_903798115.1). Taxonomy (NCBI): domain Eukaryota; kingdom Metazoa; phylum Chordata; class Actinopteri; order Cypriniformes; family Danionidae; genus Danio; species Danio jaintianensis. The sequence continues at coordinate 2,974,152 of CAIGQV010019356.1, forward strand.
CCACTGTTAATGAGCTCAGGGATTACTAATAAAACTACAAATATGAGAATGTGAACAGAATTTACAACAGCATTATAATCAGACCTAGTGAATAAACGTACCATATAATAAAAAGCATACAATTATTACAATAACTGTCACGGTTCCAGAGAGAGAGAGATGAGATGAAGGTAAAACGTGATATTTATTCAAAATAATAAGAAACAATAAGAAGGTTCAGATCAAATATCATCATTACCAAAAAATAACAAACATAAACAAAACAGGTATAAACTTAGCTTCGGAATATAAGATGATTTCGGATGAAGGCAGGATTGAGGAATAAAGACGATTTTGGATGAAGGCAGGATTGAGGAAAGGGATTGAGTCCGGTATCTAGCGAGTAGATCTCACCATGAGTGAGAGTGAGTCCTTGGTTTATATGGAGGTCAATGAAGATTGAAAACAGGTGCAGGTGGTGAACAGGAAACGGCGGGAAAACTGAACAAAAGGATCACATGATGAAAACACTTAACAGAACCCTGACAATAACACTGCTTTTTAAGAAATATTGCTCTTTGTTATACCACTAAGGGCCATAGTAATTTGCAGTGGTCACATAGCACAACTAACAGATCTCAGAACACTCGCAGTTTAATTTTTTGCAAGTAGGAATAATTTACTAGTCCAAAACAAAAAGTGTGTAAATGTAATATCCTGCATGTGACATATACAGTGCAATTATTCCCCAAGAAGGTTAAAAAATTGTAGCGACTAACATGTCAATTGAAATATTTTTGCCACAGTGCATGTTTTTTTATTTTATTTTGTTATTAACAATACCAATGCAAACTCGATAGGAAATACACCAATAAATAATCAGCAAAACAGCAGCAGATTCAAAGAAATTGAATAAAGTGTCTCACAAAAGTGAAGTCAGTTTTGAGTAAAGTTAATTGGTAACACTTTAAGTTTAGGTCACAATTTATGCTAGTAACTACTGGCTTATTACTTGCCTATTATTAAGACATCAACTGTTCATTAGTAGTTAGAAAGTATGATCTTATTTTACATCCCCTATCCTACCCAAAACCTAAACCCAACTTCTACCTTTCTACATATCAATAACCAGCTAATTAGCAGTTTATTAAGCTAGAAGTGTTAGTTAATAGTTTGTTAATACTGTGTAATTGTTACCTAAACTAAAGTGATACCAGTTAATTTACCATTTTCAAAACATAGTGTGATACTTTTTTAGTCTTATTCGATGACATTCATACATTTTCCGATTTGATTTAAGTGTCCAAGCACTTTTTGAGTCACTGTACAGTCACTGATGTTATCAAATTTAAAAATAAAATAAGCATATTGTTTCTTCATAAATCATAATTTTGATGGCAGGATCTTTACAATAACAACTTTACAAGTAAAGTATTCCTTCAATTGTTTTAGAAACCTTTGGTCTCTGACTCCATATATCAAAGGACTGAGCAATCTTGGCATAATATTTGTTATTAGATAATTAAAGAAAGTGATTTTAGTTCTGTGAACAGGAAAGAAAGGAGTGACGATCATATCCAACACAGGAGCAATGTAAGAAAGCATGCAAAGCAGTAACTGGACACCATGCAGCAATATCGTACTCCGAGCCTTATTTACTGAACCTTTTGAAATGGCTTTTCTGGCAGCGAACAAGACTCTGCAGTATGTGTAAATGAGAATTATCCACACCAATGACATATAAATGACCTGTGAAGCAGTGGTGCGATCCTTGTGTGCTTTGGAAGGAAAGAAACTGACTGGGTAGCAAAGTACTGAAGACCTGTAGAAAGATATAGGTTGGATTGAAAATAAAATAATGATATCTGCCAGAGAAGGAATAACTCCTACACTCCATAGCAAGCATATAAAGACGTAGGTCCTTTGTGGTGTGCATATCTGCGAGTGATGCAGTGGTTTACAGATAGCAATAAACCGTTCGATGGCCATACCAGCCAGATTCAAAGGAGTGATCATGAATGTGGTTGTACCAAGAACCAACAATATGCAACACAATGAAGCATTTACAAGGGGTGCAGTATAGGTCAACACGTATAAAATCACTGATACACATATCATGAGCATGTCATTGATGACCAGGTGAATGTATAAAATGTATCTGGAGTCTCTTGAAAACATTGGATTGGAAAAGAAAGTCAACACTAACATTCCGTTAATGACATTAATGATTAATCCAAGAGAAACAATCACAATGTTTTTGGTGAGAGCTTCTTCATAGCTATCCACAATCCAGATCGTCGAGTTCATATTGTGGTTCTTTTCGAGCCAGGATCTGAAACACAAATGGTTGTTAGTAAATGGTTAGTAAATGTTATCTATTTTAAACTTAGGTGATTCTTTATATGAAGTCTTATTGATAGACTTACCTTGCAGCTAAATACCTGGTTCTGGTTTGTGGGCAGTCTGAAGCGTACAAGTAATTAGTATGGTGCTCATGTGATATTTATGATTTGTGGAAGAAAAAAAAAAAGATATTACAGTAATTGCTCTTGGGACACTTTTAGATGACATGATGTTTTTTTCATGTAGTATGACATCACATGAAAGTAACACAATGCATTTTATAACAGAAGATTTCTCCACACATATATATATATATTATTATGGGCTGCACGGTGGCGCAGTGGGTAGCACGTTCGCCTCACAGCAAGAAGGTCGCTGGTTCGAGCCTCGGCTGGGTCAGTTGGCGTTTCTGTGTGGAGTTTGCATGTTCTCCCCGTGTTCGCGTGGGTTTCCTCCGGGTGCTCCGGTTTCCCCCACAAGTCCAAAAACATGTGGTATAGGTGAATTGGGTAGGCTAAATTGTCCGTAGTGTATGTGTGTGAATGAGTGTGTATGGATGTTTCCCAGTGATGGGTTGCAGCTGGAAGGGCATCCGCTGCGTAAAACATATGCTGGATAAGTTGGCGGTTCATTCCGCTGTGGCGACCCCAGATTAATAAAGGGACTAAGCCGAAAAGAAAATGAATGAATGAATATATTATTATTATTATAATTTTTTTCACCTTTAATTGTGTAGTTATCAGTGTTGTTTTCAAAATGTGTCAGAACATTGCCATGTTAATATTTTTACAGGAGCGGAAAAGTCCACATAGACTCATTCTGAAAACGTAGCCCTATATACATTTCTGTATGTAGCCAGAAGTATGTATGGTTGCATTTCGTCTTTAAAACAACAAACACTACGGGGCGGTATGATGCCATGATGCTTACCTTCATATGGACGGCTTTCCCGCTGTTACCAGTTTGTCCAGTGGCTCGCAACATACGTTGGTGGACACAGAGAGAAGTTGACCACGATGACGTGGTTAAAGTCTGGCGAAGAACGATTCCAGAAAGCAGGTAAGACAAAAACAAAAGCCAAAAAATTAAATAAACAAGTAAATAACAGGGTGAGAATGTGGTAAAATCTGAAAACTTCTGAAAAATCAGGGGGGGGTTTCTTTTTCTGGATTGCTTTTGAAAACACTGTTGTTGGGTTTAGGGAGTGGGTGGGCACTGGTCAATCGGTGCTTTTTAAAACACTAACAGTTGGGTTTAGGGAAAGGGATTGGTGGGGGGATATCAGTCGGTTGGTCAGTCAGTCAGTCAGTCGACAGTGGCCTCTGGTGGATTTATGCAAGAAGAGCAGGCGCTAATGAGAGAAATTTGAGATCTCAAAAAGCATACACAGCAGCCTCTGGTGGATTCGCGAAAACAAAAACTGCAAACACTTTACCTCCTGGGATGTATTTGGTGCTCTCCAGAAATGTATATAGGGCTACATTTTCAGAATGAGCCTGGGTTGGGAAAAGTGCACATGCAAAAGTTGTGATCTATACAAAGAAAACTTGACTGGAGAATGTGCACAGCTGTAAGTAATCAGCTGTATCTAATTAAACATATTTAACTTAAATATTGGCTTGATTGAACCACTTTAAACCATTACAAGCCATTATCATTAATAAATTAATAAAACATTATTCCGGTGCACATTCACTTTTAGGGAGGTTTCTATGCAGATTTTATAAATCAGAGCCCAGGTCACAAAGAAAACAGGTACTTTTATGTGGACAATTTTTTGTTTCAGTAGGTATGAAATCATTCCATTTTATGAATTGTAATATAGTGATTTCATGAATGATAAATAAAGGTCTTATTTCACAATCTTCAAATATAGTGGCTGGAACCACATCAATACCTGGAGGTGTCAAAATGAGTGGCTTCTGACAACAAGTTTGGTCTGTTTAAGAAAGGTAGACAGTTTCAACATGACTATCTCAAGTGGTTTTGCAATGAATGGAAGAAAATACTGATCAGTAGTTTTGTAACACTGCTGGATTTAGAGTATTTTTCCATCCCGATCTCACAAGGAAACGTAGCTATTCTATATTGAAAGAAAAGTGGTTTGTACGAATTGATAGGATTTAATTCTTATGAAAACACATACAACACAACTCCCCTAACCCTACCCTCATTGGGGGATGAGCAAATCTCATGTATGTATGGATCATACAAATGAATATGAATTAGCCACTAAATCAAAAATTTACACATTTTCATGAGGATTGTGTTGGTGTTTCTCATGCTTTAATGCTAAGAACGGTTCTAGTGTTAAGAGATGTATTGTTGATGCAAGTGAAGATACAAATGAAAGAGAAATGGCTTTAAAGTAATTATTGGTAAAGGGGACAAGTGAACAGGTAGTATATATGTGCTTAAATCAATTTACTTGTTGTCTCTCATGATTAACACTAACAATATGATTATAAATAAATGTTACATAAAATACACACACAATTCTGAAAACATTTGCTTCTTTGAGCAAAGGTCAGTATTTATTAATTTAGTGTGACCTCCCTTGGCATTAAACAAAATTGGTAACACTTTACAATAAGGCTGTGTTAGTTAATGTAGTTACTAACACGAACAAACAATAAACAATAAATTTATTACACCATATATTCATCGTAGTTAATACAAATGAACTCGTGGTGCATTAACTAATGTTAACAAGCATGAATTTAGATCTTAAAAATGCATTAGTAAATGTTAACCTATGATTAATGAATGCTGTACAAGTATTCTTCACTATTAGTTCATGTAAGTGAATACATGAACTAATAAAACCTTATTGTAAAGTGTAACTAGACAATTTAACTCTTTCGGGGGGAGACTGTCCTTAAGTTTAATAATAACATCCCAAAGATCTTGATATTTAGGCTGTTTAAATATTAGACTGGCTCAATCATATACACGTCTGGACTGTGTGAAGGCCTGTCCATGACTTTCAGAGATTTATAAGGAATGGCACGATAGATTAAAACATACGTGTGCTTCTCAGCATTCACAGTCCTTTGTAGATGAAGCCAAACTGACCTGAATTAAGTTTCAAAACTCAGCGAAATGGGAAAAAATGATAAAAAATGCATTTTAAGAAGCTTTGTTATCATTATAGTGGTTGAAACTGTTAATTTTGTCAAGTTTTTTTTGAGAGATTTAATGAACTAGCATTAGCTTTCATTTCATTTAAATGAAAGTTTATACATAATTTACATTAAAAACCTGTATTGTTGCAATTGCCTTGATTAAATAATAGTCTATTAATAATCTTCTAGGATTTCTTCAGGTTACCCTGTGGGGTTAGGATATCTTGTGTGATACCAGTGTGGTTGTTTATGCACATTCTGTGATAGTTTGCCTTTCAACATGAAGCATGAACCACATTTATAAGATTTCGTTCTTGTCAATGTATTACAATGATTCAGTAAAAAGAAATTGTGAAAAAAGAAAACATGACAATGTCCTTGGAAGTTAAGGAATATATAACCAGAGCAACAATAATAATAAAGTAAATTACTACACAAATGAAATTACACACACTGGGATATATATATATATGCAACAACAACAAAAAATGAATGAGGAGAAGCAGCTGTATAGTTAATAATGATTTGCCAAATCGTAATACGGCATTTACAGTATGTTTAATTGTAAACATTATTTACAATTCATTATTTTCAAGTGTGCTATCTTAACACATGAGTCACTGTCAATATAAGAAATAATGGGAAACATACAAGGCTAACACTTTTTAAATAAGGTTGTATTAATGTTAGTTAATGCATTTAACATGAACAAACAATGAACAACATTACAGTATTTGTTCATGTTAGTTAACATTAGTGAATGAAAATACAGTTGTTCACTATTAGATCATGTTAACTCATGGTGCATTAACTAATGTTAACAAGCAGGAATTTAGATCTTAATAAAGTATTAGTAAATCTTGAACTATGATTAATAAATTCTGTACATGTATTGTTCATAATTAGTTCAGGTTAGTAAATACATTAACTAATAAAACCTTATTGTAAAGTGTGACCCATACAAGGATTGATTTTCACTGTGAAAATCGTTGTTTAAAACTAAACACTGTTGATTAATAGCATAGGAAGACGCGTTTCATTAAGTTTAACTTTCACATGAGTGGGAAACTTACATTCTTTTTTGCTCATTGTTTGACTGATCCAACCTTTACAGAGTGTAATCTGCATGATAAAAGTCCCTTCATGTGTTTGTTAAAATGCTTATCCCGAACACCATAAATCAGGGGAGTAAGCAATCGTGGCAATATATTTGTTAGAAGATAATTCAAAAAGGTTAGTCTTGCTCGATCTATAGGTAAAAGTGGGACAAATATCTTGTCTATGACAGCACTAATGTAGGACAGCATACAGAGCATAAGCTGTGCTCCGTGTAGCAGGATGGTGCTTTGGGCCTTTTTTGCTGAGGATTTATTAGTAGAGGCCCTTCTGGCTGCGATCAACACTTGGCAATATGTGTATATGAGTATTAGCCACACAACAGAAGAATAAAGACCATTCAAACATTTGCTTTGTACATCATGATACGGTGTGATATACAAAATTGAGGAACTACAAGAAGAAACTGTTGATGAAATGGACAAAGGACGAACAATTGAAAGGAGAATCAAGTCAGCCAGTCCAGGTAAAACTCCAACACTCCATATCAGAGAGATGAGGATGTACGTCCTGCGCACTGTGCAAATCTGATGGTGATGCAGTGGTTTGCAGACGGCAATGTAACGCTCAATGGCCATGCCAGCCAAAGTCAGAGGAGTGTTCTTATGGGTTGCTGATGATATTATTAGCAGTGTAACACAGAAAGGGATAGGTACATTTTGCCATGCATAAGCCATCACAAAAAGAATTACAGTAACACAAACCATGAGCATATCATTCATAACCAAGTGAATATATAATATGTACCTTGGGTCTGTATAGAAAATTGAACTCCTGAAAAATGTCAGTACAAACATTCCATTTACGGAGACAATTATGACAGCAAGAAGGACAACTGTAAAATTTTTTGCAAATGAATCTGAATATTGCTCTTGTAGACTATATAGAAACCTTGTTGAGTTTGTTGTGGTCATTTTGAAAAAATTACCTTTCTTGTTTTTTTTCCTCTCTCTCACTCACTTTTATGCAGAAGATCTTTCCATTTACTGAAGTTGGGGACAAAAAGAAGAGAACATTTATTAGGTTAAAGATTAAAAGCATTAATGAATTTAAAAAGTGATCTTACCTTTCAGTTTGGTAAATACTTTTGACTGGAGACGTAAACTAACCAGTTTATATACTCATTTGTAGAAGGTGTAAAGGAGGGACAAAAAGGCGCAAAAGAAAATGAAAGGGAGGGAGGGAGGGAGGTAAAAATGTATTTCATTAATAAACATCAAATATGTGTGTGTGTTTAATTTTTTTATTGTTAATATGGGTGCAGAGGTACACCATCTAAAAATATCTAAAAAGAAAAAAAAAAAGAACATGAAGCAATAGGAACAATTGAAATCAAAAGTTACACTGCACTAGTATTAATTATGAAGACATCTGATTTTTGCATCCCTCATCCAAAATATATGTAGTATTAGAATACAAAATAAGTATTTATAACATGATTAGTTGTTTTCTCGCAAAAGGCAGTGTGTCACGGTCACACAAGGAAGATAAGGAAGTATAAACTTCAAGGGTGTTTATTCAAGTGATATGCACAATAGAAGCAAGGTGAAGCAGGTGAATGGCGTTGTAGTGGGTGAGCGATCTCACATACAAACAGTTCAGCTGTTTAGTTCAGTTCAATGGTAATCACCAACATAAGAATAGTCACTTCCCTTAAATAGTTGTATTGGCATTCACAGGAGGAGGAGAACATCCATGGAAGAGCACAGGAGGATACAGGAGAGAAGACGAGGAGATCCATGCGTCTATAGCTAGTTTCCATCCAAAAATGCGAATTAACTTCATGCGCAAAAGTAGAATATCGCATAAAAGATGTGCGAATAAAGCAGCGTTTCCATCCAACGAGTCAAAAAGAACAAAACAGTCACTTTCTGATTAAATGGCACCAAATATCAACAGTAAAAACGGAATTTGCTGAGGTAGGAGAAGCTGCGTGAATCTTTTCTTCATTTAATAAGTGAAGTTTATTTATAAACTAATTTCGAGAGGAGCTCGTGCTTATGATTGATAGCAGCTGGCCCGCATTAGCTAATGAATGATCCACCAATCAGACGACTCCTAAACCACTATAAATAACCAGAGTATCTTACCTTAGCCATCTTCATCTCGAAGAATCCACCGCTAGTCAAGCAACACTTTACAAGCATTCTACTACTACCACTTCTACGACTTCAACAACAACAACAACAACAATTGCAACATCAACAGCTTCAGGTTCGTCAACAGCTTCAACAAATTCACTACAACTACTACTACAGCTACCACTTCAATGGACACCAGCAACATCTCCAATAACAATAACAACAACCATTAAGACGACCATACACCAGATCACC
>CAIGQV010019356.1:3002491-3015767 GCA_903798115.1 Danio jaintianensis
AGGGAGGAACCAGGAAGGGAGCTGGAGCAGGAAGACCCAGGACACAGCCAGAAGGACGGCCCAGGGCGGAGTCGAGGAAGGGAGGAGCCATGGAGGAGGAGTGGCCGCCGACTCCAGGGGGCCGACCGAGGGAGACGCCGCTGATGGTGGTGGAGCCCAAGGAGGAGACGGAGAGCCGTAGGGTGAAGGTGACGCCGAGGTCCCGGAGGGCCGGGGTGGAGCAGACGGCTCACCCAAGCGAGGCGACGGCGGGGGTCCGGAAGCCCGCGGCGGAGCCAGAGCGACAGAGGACCAAGGCGTAGCTGGAGGGAAGGAGGAGCTCGACGTAGCTGGTCGGACGGAGTGACGAGGCGCAGCCAGAGGAGTGGAGTCCAGAGGCGTAGGAAGGGCGACGACTGACCAAGGCGGAGCCGGAGGGACGAGGGAGCCTGGTGGAGCTGGTGGACTGACGGTCCACGGCGGAGACGAGGGAGGAGGGAGCCAAGGCGGAGCACAAGGGTCGAAGGGCCGAGGTGGAGTCTGTAGCTCGGAGGCTGGAGGAGCTGACGCTGGGTGACACCCTCCAGAGGGCGATGCTGGCAGGCAGCACCTCCGAGCGAGCTCCACCTCTGGAGCTTGAGGGCGAGTTGGGGGGTTGGTTGACTGCAGCAGCGCTGGAGCTGGCTGACTGGCTGCAGTCATGGGTATGAGCAGAGGCGAAGAGGGTGGGATGGGTGGGAAGTCACTCATGACTCTGGAGCTTGGGGCATCGGGAACTAAAAGACTGTGTGGAAACAGTTGACTTGGAGATGAGTTTTTGCTGTCTGGGAACAGCGGAAGGGGCTTGACTTCGCTCCAGAAGTCGATGAGTAACTTCCCAGTGTCCAGCGGTCGCTCACCGTTAGCAGTGGGAGGGTGGATGGGACCCTCGCTCAGTCCCTCTATCTCCACCAGGACTCCCACCTTGGGTGATGTTGCCGGCTCTCGCACCTGGTCAGACGGATCCTTGAGCTCCTCCTCCACGGTGGTATTTGGCTCTGTCGCTCTTGTTGGTGATGGCTCGCGCACCGCGGGTGGCTCTCCGTCTGCGGTGGGCTCTGGCAAACGTTCCGGTGGTGTTGGGCTGGTCACTGGGTCGGGAGTGGCACTGGCGAGCTCTTCCTCTGCACAGACGGTGAATGTCGATCCATTCCTCGCCAGTGTCCACTCCACATAGGCGGCAAAATCGCCCCGAGGACCATCTTCGGACAACCGTGCTGTGCAAGCGGGATTAAGGCTGGTCTTGAAAAACCCGCAGAGCACGTTGTCCGGATAGCTGGTGGAATTTGCTATAGATAAGTACAAACTGGTATGGTCCTCGAGGCTGCTTTCCCCCTGCTCCAGCAGGAGGAGAAGGAATTTGGGGCTGTAGATGGGGTCCATGGGAAAACGGGGGAGAGGAAAAGAAAACACTGGGGCAAAAAAGACTATAAAAATAAAACGGGGGAAAACACGCCGCACTTGTTTGTTTTTTGGTCGAGTATTCTGTCACAGTTGCTTATTCACAAAGGCACGAAACACGGAATTTATCAAACACGTAGATTTATTCACACTCACTGGAAACTGGAGACACGGGAAGACGGAGACACAGGAACATGGACAAATGGTGGTGGCAATACAATACTCGACAAAGACGGAGACAGACTAAAGGGTATATATACACACACGCTAATGGGACACAGGAGGGGAACACAGGTGAAAACAATCAATTAGAAACAGCGGGAAACAGAACAAAGGAGCACATGACAAAAACAGAACAAACACCTGACACCTATATAGCGCATGTCTTTGGACTGTGGGGGAAACCGGAGCACCCAGAGGAAACCCACGCCAACACAGAGAGAACATGCAAACTCCACACAGAAATGCCAACTGACCCAACTGGGGCTCGAACCAGCGACCTTCTTGCTGTCAGGTGACAGCGCTACCCACTGCGCCACCATGCTGCCGGCACCAGGAATGTAAACGTATTAATAGTTTAGATTTTTCATTTTCTTATCTTCAATATACAGTTATTATAATTATCATGTATTTGTTCCACTGAATCGTTTCCCAGTACTGGGTTGCGGCTGGAAGAGCATCAGCTGCATAAAACATGCCAGAATAGCTGGTGGTTCATTCTGCTGTGTCGACCCCTAATAAATAAGGCAAAATAAATGAATGAATAAATGTTCCACTGAATCTTAAAAGTTTCTTGTAAAGACTTGTCCAGTAGCTTTTTAAAATGTCTTAAAACAAGGGGAAAAAAAGGTTTGTCTTGTTTTTGAAAGTTATTTAAAATTGACACGAGCTCCACATAAAATGACAGAACATCTTATATTCTAAAACATATATAATAAATGAGTCAAAAGAAATATGAACTAGTAAAACAAGTTTATTTTTCGGACACCCCAGGCAGATTTCTTTTCATCTTTTAAGCATAGAAAAACAATTTCAACGTTTTTTTTTTTTTTCAGAAAACATGAACCATAAATCTTCATTTAAGAATATTTCGATTTTTACTTTTCCACAGCACATGAGACAAAAATAGAAAATCAAGCACATCATTCATATGGCATATAGAAATAAACAAAGCATCACCCCGGCTTCTGAGAGAAATATCTGACAGGTTTCACTCTCTGTGCTTTAGAGATAAAACTTCTCAGCCAATATTTACGAAACTTCTCATCCCTGAATCCATAAATCATAGGACTGAGAAATCTGGGTATGATGTAGACTAGCAGAAAGTTCACATAGCGGATCTCCAATCCATACATTGGAAACAGTTGTATGAGTGGAGCCTGCATGGACGGCACCACAAACGCCAGCAAGCAGAGCAGCAGCTGAACCCCATGCAGGAGCACTGTGTTTCGGGCCTTTTTGGCTGATGTCAGGTCAGTGGAGGCCGCTCGTGCCGTCAGCATGATCTTACAGTACGTATAAAGCAAAGTCAAGAAGACAAAAGAGAAATACACGCTATCAAACACACAGTTCTTGTAATAAATGGAGCGGTCTGTAAATAAGAGGGAGTGATCGCAGAAGATGGAGGTGTGGAAGAACATTGGTGGTTCTTTGGCGATGGTGATCAACAGGTCGGTCAGTGGAGGAGTGAAGCTCAGCAGGAAGATGAAGGCGATGATCCACATGGTGCGTGTGGCCGTGCAGATGTGGCTGTAATGGAGAGGGAAGCAGATGGAGATGAAGCGCTCCAGGGCCATGCCAGCCAGGATGAGCGGGGTCGAGCGGGTGGTCGTGACTGCAGTCATGATTAGTGGACAGCAGGCAGATGCTAAGATCTTGGAGAAGGCATAACTCACCTAGAGAAGAACCATAAACAATGTATTAGTCAAGGACGAAATTGAGTTTTTAAGCATGACAACTATTAAAGGTTGGGTTTGTGACTTAGGATTTGATGTTTTTGGATGATGTACATTGGAAAAATGGCATTATTTGGTAATGCAATGATTATGTTTTTTATTATTTATTTTTTTATTCAATTACTTATTTAACCAGGAAAGTCCCATTGAGATACAATATCTCTTCTACCAGGGAGTCCTGGTCAAGACAGGCAGCATAGGACAGAGTTTGGGCAGTATAGGACAGAAAAATACATACAAATACAAAAATACATATCACAACGCATAAACACACACACAAAAATAATATAAACCATAATCAATGATTAAAATGTGCACTGTTCTAAATAGACTTTAAAATTTTTTAAATTATAGCGATAGATGGTACAGATTCTACATGTAGTATATCTTGAAGCTCATTCCATACATATGGAGCATACTCAGAGCGCCAACCTGATTTCACCAAGTAGGACACTGGAACAACATTCCAATCAGCCAATCAGAATTAAGGGATATAAGGTTTAGGCTTATGGTTATGTTTATGCACTTCTACATGATTGTTATCCAATTATTATTCCTCTTTGATTTTGGGAATAATTTACAGTTATGGTTGGGTTTTGGGTAGGGAATAGGTATGATTATGTTTTTGAACAAAAATGATGTTCCAGGATCAACATAGATGTTAATCCAGGATCACATTGTACTTGGCAAAATCATGACATGCATACTCAGAGAATGCAGTTCGACCTAACTCTGTATGAAAGAACAGCATCTTAAGTAAGAGTATATCATAATACTGGTATTATAAGTATTTGAGAAGTACACCAACAAACTATACTGTGGTAATTTACCAACTAAAGCTTTAAAAATAAAAATTAACACATGTTGTTTTCTCCTTGACTGCAATGAAGTCCATTCTGTCATTTTATATAAATTACAGTGATGTGTGTGTGCACTTGAACCAGTGACAAATCGTAAGGCACTATGATAAACAATATCCAATTTTTGAAAACATTCAGAGATGCATGCATATAAAGTATATCTCTGTAATCCTATACTGACAGAAGTGTACTCTCAACTAAACGTTTTCAAGCTGCAAAGGAGAAACTTTTTTTCTCATTAAGTTGACATCTTAAAGGAATAGTTCAAGCGTAAATGAAAATTTACTCACTATTTACTCACTCTCAAGTGGTTCCAAACCTTTATGAGTTTTATTATTCTGTTGAATAGAGAAGAATATATTTTGAAGAAAGCTGGAAACCTGTAATCATTGACAACCAGTAGAAAACACAAATACTATGGAAGTCAATGGTTACAGGCTTCCAGATGTCTTCAAAATATCTTCTTTTATGTTCAACAGAAGAAAGAAAGTGAAGGGAGTAAATGATGACAGAATTTTCAAATAAGTTTTTCTCAATTTCCAAGTCAATTAAAAATCATGCTGTGAACAATTTAGCATTTTAAAAACAGAACAAAATTATACCTAACAGGTTTTTAAACATATGTTCACTTACAAGTAATTACGCATTTTACAGATAACAGAAATTTTTGACTTTTCCTTTGTAGACAATAAAAAAAATTATTTATTTAGAAGAAAATTAATAATTTTGTGCTACAAGGTCAAATTAAATTTATCAAAAGTGACAGAGATTAAGTCTATTTCAATTAATTATTTTCTTTTGAACTTTAAATTAATAAAAGTATCCTAAAATTAGGAAACACAACTGTTTGAAAATATAATAATAGCACTCCTGAGTATCAAAGCAGAATATTGAAATGATTTCTGCTGATCGAACACTGAAGACGGGAGTAATAATGCTAAAATAATCAGCATTGCATCACAGAAATGAATTAAATTTAAAAAGTATTTTAAAACAGAAAGCATATTTTAAATTGTAATACTATTTGACAAATGTAATTATTTTACATGTAAACTCTTTGATGTAAGTAAGAGAAGTATTTTAAACACAATGTTGAACAAACCACTAAATATTTGAAATAAACTCTTCATAGCTTAATATTTTGTGTTCACTGCATTGACATTCAGACATTCATGATAATAACTTGAAGTGTCTTTTCAATTTGTTTTCAGCTCATCTCAATACTAACCACATACAAGGCGGTGACCAGAGTTAGTTGTATGGCATCATTAATAACCATGCAGATAAACATAATATAACGTGGATCTTCATAGAAGAAGCTGTGCTTGCAGAAAGTGGACACCATACTGCAGTTGAGGATACTGAGCGCCAGCCATACAAGCATGGCCACAATGTTTTTGGTGAGAGCAGCGCTGAAGCTGTCCCGTGGTACGACATTCACAAGGACTAAAGTAAAGTTACTGTATGAGAAACTGCTGGAGTTCATGATCTCAACCTGAGAATATAAAGCACAGTAAGTATTTATACAGTTGCACACAATATAAAGACAAGCTAAACAGTCTCCATTGTACCATTCACCTTTCAATTAGTTAATATTGAAAGCAATATAAAAAGATGTGTGAAAATAATTTATTGTGAAGTCAAATGGCTGTATAAGAAAGTATAATACCTATATCTATATGCAACAAGATACATGTTTTTTGTTCTATTGCAAAGGCTACTGCTGCACAATTACATAAGAGCACATACCTATACAATTCTGTAAATTATAAATGCACAATATGTCAGAGCATAATATGATATTACAAACTGCTTCATTTTAAGATTGGTAGACAGAGATTAGAGGTGTTGGTTATAGCTAAATTCTATCTTACCTATAAAGCCTGCAGCTCTGTCTGGTGGTAAAGGGCCTATGTTAAATCTTATATACTGTATGGGTGTGAAAAATATCAAGGTAGTGATTGGAGAATACAAGAAAACCCTCCAGGGGGTTTCTTTTTACTGTTTTGTTTGTTAAAACCAAGGATGTAATAGGAGATGAAAACTGACACATTAACCTGAATTGAATAAATGTGTATTAGATAGGAAAAAACAAATAATAAAAAATCTATATAAATATATATATATATATATAGGCAAATTGTTCTTTGGAAGAAAATTGATTATTCTTTGGAAGAAACTGAATATTATTAACAATATTACCTTTAATCCATAGTTACAGCATAATTTTTCTAATTATACAAAATTATAATTGTTTTGATTATTTAATAAACTGTTTATCACTCTGATAAAATGCTTTTTTTGACGAATGATTAAATATATTTTTTGTGATTTAAAAAAAAGTCACAAATTAACATTTTTGGTATGCTACTATTACTTTCAGATGAAATATAAAGATTGTACAGTGGTCACCTAAAATTGTTAGCTTAAAGCATTTACACTCAGAAAAAAATTAATGATTTTACTCTATGTATTGACAAAAGTGGATTTTGAATGTGAATAAACGCTAGAGCTACCTTTTTATAGCATCAAACTAATAAACAAATTCATATATAAATGTATATCAACCATGAGATTTGGTGTCCACGGCAAATTAATTAATTAAATTAATTCAATTTATGTTTCAAATAATTTTTGTGAAATATATTTTTGGTGCTGCACTGCAATCCTGCAGTCTTGTAATATGTCATCAAATGATTCTTGCTCACATGAAAGATTATTTTAATTAATTAAATTTAAGTGGGTGAATTAAAGCTGTGCAACAGAACTGTCAAAACTATCATTCTGAAGCTTGAAAACGACTTTGTATTTTTGTATATAGGACTCAATCTAAAATATGTGAAAAAAAAACACATGAAGAATACTACAATAATATATAATAAATACTATACACCATACTAGAGTAAACCATACTAGAGTAAAATGCATTATACTTTATATATTACAGTATTTACAACACTTTGTTAATGAATGCTCCAACATACTGTATTATTAATTATAGTGAACTAATAAACTATAAGAAATACTGTAGCATACTTTAGTTTTACTACAGTAAACTGTTGTGTATTGTAGTATAATATACCCTATAGTTGTAGAAAACATCCGTATTCGGTCAATTGTTTATATTACTGTAGTTGTTGTGTTACCATAGCAACTATGGTTAAAACACACTATATCCAGTGGGCACCTTGATGTCAAAACAACATAATATTGACATCAAGCATGATATCAAAAACATGTCAAAAACTGATTTGATGTCAAAACCTTCATGTCCTTTTGACATCCACACATTGATGTCCTTTTGACCACCACAATAATGTCACAAAAAGTATAATAATATAAGAATGGTTTTATTCATCTGAAAGCTTCAGTTACAAATGACAAATTTACACTGCATTTTGTATCTTTAAAAGGGATGATAGGAGTGAAAAGGGCTGATAGGACTGTCCTGTAATCAATTATTGACGTGTTTTTTATGACACCAATGTTAGATGTCAATATGATGTCATCAAGGTAAGTCCACTGACATCAAACCAACCTTCTGTCTCGCCACAATCCAACCCGTTCTTTATGATCTCAAAACTCAGGGCTTCTGAAAGTACCCAGAATAGCAAAGTCCACTAAAGGAGGTCGAACCTTCTCATTTATGGCTCCTAAACTCTGGAACAGCCGTTCTGATAATGTCCGAAGCTCAGACACACTCTCTCAGCTCAAAACAAGATTAAAGACCTATCTTTTTAGTAAAGCATACACTCAATGCATCACATAACTGTAAGATGCATGAGTGTGCTCCATGCAAGTGAGTGGGCTTGACAAACTACCCGTAGGACACACTCTTCCTGTCTTAATACACCAGGCACTTTGTTAGAAATACTTCTATATTTTATATGTTTGTTTCTATGTTTATAAAACTCGTATTTTCATTTATAGCACTTCATTTTTGCATTTGACATGTACTATATCTTGTTCAAATACATTATAAACAGCAGCTACGCTAATTATTCTCTTTTTCTCTATTTTCACCTGGGGATGCCCATGTGAAGGGATGATCCCAACCATCGAGGACTTCAAAGACAACACGTACACTTAATACACAAATGCTCTTCATTGAATATGTAGACAGACATCACCTACAGTGGGGGGAAAAAGTATTCAAAAATCGTGATGGTTCTGTGGGTCTCGTCTATCAAATCTGATCTTTATTTTGTATTTTCTATTGGATTCAAGTCAGGTGATTGGCTGGGCCATTCTACAGCTTGATTTTCTTTCTCTGAGTTTTTCTCTGAGACTCCTTCAGAGTCTTGCTGAAATGTCCACCCTGGTTTCATCTTCATCATCCTGCTAATGTAGATGTTGGATTGAAGCAGCTGATATTCATTTACACTGAGGAAGGGCAGAGGTTTGCTGAATAACTACTCACAGATTTCAGCTGCTGTCTGGGCTTTCACTGCCTCTCTACACCTCCCTTTCTTCATGTGTTCAATACTTTTTCCCTGCGTCATTTAATTTTATTACCCATAACTTAATTTATAAACTAATTAGATTTGTTTTCTTTGCATATATGGATTTCTTTGGTTGTTACCAACATCTAGTCAAAATTAGTAAAAACAAAAGCACCTTTAGAAATATGTTTTCTGAGAAAAATGGTGACGTGTTCAATACAACTCCCCCACTGTACATGCTATATAATTGCAGGTTAACTATGTTTATATAATAACTTTAACTGTCAAAAGCTATTAGTTACTAGTTAATTAGTTAAAGGTATTAGTAAATAAATAAGTTATGGCAACTAATAACCTTGTTTTTTCGAATTTCATTGTAATGCAATAATGTGCATCGTTTGTAAAGCTGCTTTGAAACAATAATTATTGTGAAAAGCAGTATACAAATAAACTTGAATTGAATAAAATTATTTTTTGACTTGATTTCATCTTTAATTTCCATCTTTACACTCAACTCTTGTTTCCATTGTAGAAACACCACAGACAAAATACCTCCTCAGATACTTGCGGAACTTTTTATCCCGCACGCCATATATGATTGGACTCAAAAAGCGTGGCAGAATGTAAACGATCAAATAGTTGGCGAAACGTATCTCCAGGACACGTCCGGGGAAGATGATTTGCAATATTCCTTCCACGTTTGGAGAAATGTAGGAGAGCAAACACATGATCAGCTGCAGCCCATGAAGAAGGATGGTGTTGGTCGCCCGTTTGGCGGATGTTTTCTCGGTTGAATGCGAACGCGCCGTGAACACGATCTTTAAATACGTGCACAGAAGCGTCAGAAAAACCAGCGAGAAATAAATCCCGTCGAACGCCTGCCGTTTATACAACAGCACCGGGTCTTTGAACACATTTTGCCGGAGACAGAAAACAGATGTTTGGAAGAAACTCAGTGGTTCTGTCGCTAGAGTCACAAAAAGGTCAGTGATATCAGGAACCACAGATACAAACCAAATAACGCCTATGAGCACATAAGCACGGTGAACGGTGCAGATCTGAGCATGGCGTAAAGGATAGCAGATCGCGATATACCGCTCGATAGCCATGCCGGCTAAGTTAACAGGCGTACTGCGGGTTGTAAACACAGCCACCAGGATGAAGAAACAACACACTCCCACACTGATAGTATACAAGATGTAGCTGACCACGAATAGAGTGATGGTTACGGTGAGCTGAACGGCATCATTAATGACCATGTGTATGAAGAGTATATAGCGAGGGTCCTCGTAAAAGATCTGGTGTCGGAAGAAAGTGGCCACTACGCTGCCATTGATGTAGCTGAGAAGAAACCACACCAAAACTACGATGAAGTTCTTCATGAAGGCCATGGCGAATGTGTCTCTCAGCAGGAGCTGTTGGCCTGCTGTTGAATTCATCACTCACGTCTGAAGAAGAAGATACTGGAAAAAAAAGGCATTAGTTAGACTATATCTTGTTATTCGTTTTGAATGGTTTCATTATAGTAAAGATGCAGTAAACATGTTTATTGGTAAACTGATTAACATTTGTAACTGTGATTAACAACAGTTTTACTACAAGCATCATGGTTAAACTATGCTTACTGCACTGTAAATTAGCAGTTTTCCGTATTTTGTGATTTATGTTTTAATTTTTCCCATTTATTTATGCTTTTGAATTGCATTATGGGACCTTGATCTTTCTTCCAACAACTTTTAACCTTGAAAATTTTGAATAAGTGACTTTTATTAACATTTTTAATAGTTTAAAGTGATATATTGTCTGGGTCGGTGTTGTATATTACGGTACAAAACCCTTATACTGCCAGTACATTTTCTCTATATATTATTTCTTATACATTATATTATTTCAAACTACTAAAATGTCATTAAAAGTCACTTTGTTATACTGTAGAGTTGAATTTTCAACCTCAAAAGTCGACAGAGCAGAGATCAAGGTCCCATAATGCAATTTACAATTGTAACTAAAGGGAAAACAATCACAAAATACAGAATTAATGTGAATTAACAGATATTTTTTTACAGTGTGTAGAGCAATTCTACCATTAAGCATTGTGAAATTTGCAGTAAAAACTTCAAACAGAGAATGTATATGTTAACTATATTAAAACATGTTTAATAAAAAAATAATAACCAGGGTTAAAGGATCAGAAACATCAACAGTTTATATTTTAAATGAGGGAAATAAACATGCGTTATGGATGTGACCAAAAAAGTATGCAAGTTTGCAATGTACAACATACTTAGTATAAATTCTGTAAATTAAACTGCACAGCCTAAAAAAAAACAATATTAATTCGAAGTATAAGAGCTGGCTGTCTATAGAACAAAATATGATTTATTTAACATTTATTTCATTTATGAGCAAAAAAGCTTCATTATTGAGGTGACAGATGTGAAATTGGCACTTTTGTGACTTAATAAAGTTGTTTGAAAACATTGAAAATAGATATATTTGAGTATTTTTTACAATACAAGGCTATACAAACAACTGGCTATTTTTAAAACTTTTTTTCATGGCAAAGTTGACATTAGCAAAAAATGCTGAATTTATGGGTACACTGTAAAAAAAAAATTGACTCAACTCAAAATTGTAAGGCAACTTGCTGCAGAGCTTTGTTGAGTTGACAACTTCAACAAAGTCAACTTAAAAAAAGCTCTGCAGCAAGTTGCCTTACAATTTTAAGTTAAGTCAAATTTTTTTTTACAGTCTAATACAGTTTAATTACAATAGCCATGTTTTGTTTTTTTTGTAGTAAAACCATGACTTATTTTCATAAAGGAGCTGCTGTTTTTGGACATATACTTTAAGCATGAATTTGTAGTACATTTGCAGTAAACATTTGGACAGAAGCATCTGCTAAATGATTAAATATAAATGTAACATGTGGCACAGACAACTGGAGTAATGATGTTGAAGATTCCGCTTTGTATCATTAGAATAATTTAAAATATATTTAAAAGCATTTGTTATAAATTAAAGTAATATTTCATAATATTAAGATATTTATGTCATAGTCAAAGATTTGCAGCTTTGGTGAGCATAAGAGCTTGCATTGTTCCCATAAATATGCACATGGATTTAACTACTTTTAATGACTGCTGGTGCACCAAATTCAATAGTTTAAGAATCAAACACTGCAAAAACTATGACATTAAAACATTTATCATTAATGCCATCACATGTTTTTGTAACAGAAGAAAAGGATATAATTGTATGTTGTAACATAATTATATAATTGTAACATGCTTATTTGAGACAAATACTCACATAAAGTAATTGTTGCTAATGTTTACTTATTTGTGCATAAAAACTGAGGTACACTGTAAAAAATTCTGGGTTCTTATTAGTTTTTACAAAATTAAGTGGATTGAACCAAAAAAAAATTGGTTGTCCCAAAAAACCTTAAGAATTGTGTCGTTTCAGCTGAAGAAATAATCACTCACATCATGCTACCATCATTTCTTGTAAGCACAATATTGTGTATGATTTTGTGTCAGGGCTTGAAGATAAAAATAAATTAAAACATTCCTTAAAATATAAAACAGAGCAGAACTATTATGATCAAAACAGTCGATTGTTGTAGTAAAATCCATCAAGCCTGTAAAGCCTGCAAATAAATCAGTATTTTTCAATCATGATGTTAGCAGTACAAAGCATATCATCCATAGTTAGCATGAGAAATATAAGAAATGAATAGAAAATGATTACTTTTAGTTATGTAACTAGTCAGACCCCATCACTCACCGCTGTCCAGCACTCTGTCTGCGAAAAGATATGGCAGCTTTTTAAAATGTATGCACACTCTAAATATAGAAGATGATGTCATTATGTCACATGGGCAAATAAAAAACAAAAATACGTAGGGAAGAATTTTTGGAGTCTGAATAAAAATGTACTAAAGTGATTTTATAAACATAGAATGTTTATGGTAATCTTTAATGTTTCAGATAATGTCTGTGATAAAATGTCAGTAATGGGTGAAATTATGTGTTGCATTGTCTTTTAGTGTGTAAAAATGTCACATCGTATTATTCTTACCTATACTTGTTAAAATAGATAAAACGATAAACGAATAAATATTTCCCAAATGATGTTTAACAGAGCGAGGAATGTTTTACAGTATTTCCTATATTTTTACTTCCGGAGAAAGTATTTATTTGTTTTATTTCAGCTAGAATAAAAGCTGTTTTTAATTTTTTTGAAAGCCATTTTAAGGTCAATATTATTAGCCCCCTTAAGCAATATTTGTTTTCCATTGTCTACAGAACAAACCATCATTATACTTGCCTAATTACTCTAACTTGCCTAGTTAACCTAATTAACCTAGTTTTAAGCTGAATACTAGTATATTGAAAAATATCTAATAAAATGTTATGTACTGTCATCATGGCAAAGATAAAATAAATCAGTTATTAGAAATGAGTTATTAAATCTAATGTGTTGAAAAAATCTTCTTTCCATTAAACAGAAACTGAATATATAGAAAATATACAGGGGGGCTAGTAATTCAAGAGGGCTAATAATTCTGACTTCAACTGTATATATATACTTTTAT
>CAIGQV010019356.1:3040167-3101243 GCA_903798115.1 Danio jaintianensis
CGAGTTTACTCTCTTTTATATAAGTAAAGTCAACTAATTGCTTTTTACAATGTACGTAGGTACATTATACTTATTTTATGATGTAAGTACATAGTTGTTAGGATTACTTAATACAAAGAGAAACCACTGTATTTTTTACTCTGAAGTGTAAATGGGCTTCCATAAAAGCTACCAAAAGCAACTTGTCTATAATATGAATGTGTGTGTAGTTCAATGTGTCGCCCTCACTAACTTGTGCAGGTCTTGAGGTCGCCATTGAGCGAGTATCCTTCATTACAGCGGCAGTTAAAGCCTTTGAGGACACTAACACACTGGTGCTCGCAGCTATCATTCCCAAATGAACAGTAGTCGATCACTGGAACGGGCAGAGAGAAGCAGAGAAGTTTAGTGGCCAAAGTTGTTGGAAAAAGAGCTAAATGTTTTGTAGGTGGAAGAAGCACAGAAAGGAAACGTGCTATTATGTTTATTTCTCCTCTGAGATGTGAGTTTTATGGATTTGGAGGGGAGAATGGATTCATAAACAGTGATAAAAGTTTTTGGTTTATCAATCTGGGGTTATGGATACATTCTGTGGGCAGTTTTATGAGTATGTGTGTGTGTGGCTTTCACTAACTTGTACAGGTCTTCTTGTCATCGTTGAGTGAGTATCCATCGTTACAAATGCAGTGAAAGCCTTTGAGCACACTCACACACTCATGCTCGCAGCTATCATTCCCAAACGAGCAGTAGTCGATCACTAGATTAGATGAATAAAATTAAGGACATGGCCAAACAGATTACTCTTTTACACAAATATCTTAGGTGTGAATTCAAAGGGATAGTTCACCCAATAACTAACATTTTCCATCCAAGATATACACTCTCAGAAATAAAGGTACAAAATCTGGTTTATTTTTGGGAATAAATTTGGTATATTTTTGTTCCTAACAGGTCCTTAAAGGTACATATTAATACCTAAAAAGTACAAATGTGTACCTTAAAGATACAAAAGTAAACCTTAAAGGTTAAAATGTGTACCCCAAAGGTACTTATGTCCACCAGTAGCCAGCAGCTAGCTCTCAAATGGTCGCCCACTGAAGCTAAGCAGGGCTCTGCCTGGTCAGTACCTGGATGGGAGACCACATGGGAAAGTTAGGTTGCTGCTGGAAATGGTGTTAATGAGAGCAGCAGGGGGCGCTCTACCTGCGGTCTGTGTGGGTCCTAACGCCCCTAGTATATTGATGGGGACTCTATACTGCTCAGTGAGAGCCGTCTTTTGGATGAGACGTTTAACTGAGGTCCTGACTCTCTGTTAAAATTTTTTTTTTTTTTAAGGGTTTAACCTCGACATCCTGGCCAAATTTGCACCCTGGCCATTGTCCATCATGGCCTCCTAACCATCCCCATATCATAATTGGCTTCATCACTCTGTCTCCTCTCCACCACTCAACTGGTGTGCGGTCTGGTGCAATATGGTTGCCATCGTGTCATCCAGGTGGATGCTGCACACTGGTGGTGGATGAGGAGATTCCCCCAAAAATGTGTAAAGCGCTTTGAGTGTCCCGAAAAAGCACTATATAAATGTAAGGAATTATTATTATTATTATACCTGTACAGTACAAAATTGTACCTTTTGAAAGGGTACCACCTCAGTGACAGAATTTATACCTTTATTTCTAAGAGTGAATGAAGATTTTGAGCTTGATCTGTGGTCCTTGATGATTTTTATAATGGCAGTGTCTTTTAAGATTAAAAATAAACATATACAAATCAGTCTAAATCAATCCTAATGACACATTAAGCTACCGATAAGCCTGTCAGACCATATACTGCAATAACAACCGACTGGATGTACTTTATCCCTTACATAATGCATTAGTAAATATTGCACTTTGATTAATAAATGGTGTAAAATTGTGGTGCATTCTTAGTTCTTAGTAGTAACATTAACTAAATCATATTTTTCAAATATATCCCACATTTAATGGCCCAAATATTGATGCTAAACAACTGAATTTCAAAAAGCGTGTAAATTAAATGCATGAATTGACTGCAAGCTTTCACTAACTTGTACAGGTCTTCTTGTCATCGTTGAGTGAGTATCCCTCGTTACAAATGCAGTGAAAGCCTTTGAGCACACTCACACACTCATGCTCGCAGCTATCATTCCCAAATGAGCAGTAGTCGATCACTAGATATGGATTAGATGCATTAGGATGGCATATTGTGCAGAATATAGTAAATATGTCATTAATGTTTTTCAGTGTTTAAAAATTTCTTTGCTTCTTCCAAATTCCTCCCAGCTTTTTCTCAATTGTCTTTTATTAATATAACTGATAGCATTTCTCCATCACATGCTCTTATTATGGCCTTAGTGGCGAAATATTATCCATCAAGACCACCAATGTATCACTTCACACATATATTTATGAATTTGTGGTGATGTTGATTTGCATTCAACTCTTAAATGCAATCTTGGCAAACTGAAAAATAACCAGGTTTGCAATCGATAGCATACATATCAATGGTAAACAATTGAGAAAATGGCAGGAAAGTTGATATTTAAAGGCACAGTATGTAATTTTGACACTACAGGGCATGAATTCACTACAAACAAAAGTGAATATTATCATAGTAATGTGAAGCAGAGTAAAGCTGAAAGCTGTTAAAGTGAAACGAGAGCGTTGAAGCAATTTTTTATGAGAGACGAACGTGACATGATACGAAAGCAGCAGAGCTTTTATTATGCCACAATCCTCTGCTTCCGGTTCTTTCTCTCGTGATCACGTAGACAAGAAGAAGCGCCGTTTTATTAAACTAAATACATTTTAGGCTTTTGTTATAATGTTGCTCTGTGCAGTCTAAAAAAACGCACAACATATCAAAGCGTCTTAACTTTTTCTCAGTTTTGTTACTATTTTTTACAATTATTATTATTATTTATAATACTTGCATATTCATATCTTAAAATGCATAAATTAAAAATGTAATAATATTAATGTGGTATTATTTATCATCATATTTATCATCATTAGCATGAGCACATGCTCTGTTCACAAGTTAAAAGGATTTCAACATCCTTCAGTATATTTGGGATAATGTAAGTACGTAAGTCAGCAAAATATATAACACTCTTCTAGTTATAATTGTATATTTGAATGAACAAAATGTACATATTGTGCCTCTAAGGAATGTACAAAAAGTTCTTCACTAACTTGTACAGGTCTTCTTGTCATCGTTGAGTGTGTATCCATCATTACAGCGGCAGTGGAAGCCTTTCAGAATGCTTACACACTCATGCTCGCAGCTATCATTGCCAAATGAGCAGTAGTCGATCACTGGATAAGAATTAGATGGATTATAATTCAATGATATTCTGTAAGGAATATGGGTCATTTTCCATTTAATCTTAGATATAACGTTTGCTTTGCTGTTCTCTATTGTTTAAGCCTTTAGATTAAATTTAGGTGGCTTAATTCAGCATCTCTTAAAGCACCTTTAAATGCTTTGAGAAAGAAGAGACAGCATTTAGAGGAAGGAAGGACATTAGACCCAATATGTTCAACATCTGGTAATGTTCAAACGAGCATCTTAGCAATTTAGCAATGGGTGGCATTGATGGTAAACAATATGGAAATCATGAATGTACAAATAAACGATTGCCTTCACTAACTTGTACAGGTCTTGAGGTCGTCATTGAGCGAGTATCCTTCATTACAGCGACAGTGAAAGCCGTTAAGCACACTCACACACTCGTGCTCGCAGCTATCATTTCCAAATGAACAGTAGTCGATCACTGGAACGGGCAGAAAGAAGTTAGAAAAGCTTTGGCCAAGGAAGAGGAGCAAGTAAACCACATCAAAGAAACATACAAACTGTGTAAACTTCAGTACAAACTTCTTTTCTTCTTTCATTAGCAACATACCTGTGTTTAGCTAATTAGCTTAAACTAGCATTAAATTAGCAACACTATTGCATTTAATAATAGCACAACAGTAGGTACTTCAGATCAGTATTTTTTTTCAGTAAAAATCTACTTGTACCAACAAGCATCAGTCTAGTACATGAAAAAAGCTAATTCACATTTTTTTGCTTACAAAATATTTTGTGCCCAATATCTACTACTGTCAACATAACAGTAGCTTAGCTTCTTTAGCTTTAAAAAGCTACTTATGTTAACAAATAGCATTGTAGCACATAAAAATGCTAAATTAGCATTTTAGGCTTACTGTAGCTTTATTTTTAGCCATAATAAGTATACTTTTTACTAACAGCATGTGGCATATATAACAAAATACCTTTTTAAATGTAGCTTGCTAAGCTATTAGCTTCCCCATACTGCT
The DNA here is from genome assembly GCA_903798115.1 of Danio jaintianensis. Taxonomy (NCBI): domain Eukaryota; kingdom Metazoa; phylum Chordata; class Actinopteri; order Cypriniformes; family Danionidae; genus Danio; species Danio jaintianensis. Next base: position 3,044,490 of record CAIGQV010019356.1, read on the forward strand.
AATAAGCTAAAATGCTAGATTGGGGTGCGTTTCCGAAAACCATCGTTAGCCAACTAAGGTCACAAGTTCCGCCGTTACAAACATAGCTCATTGATTTGGCATTTCCCAAATCCATCGTTCCAGTGAACATTCGCAAACTGCGTGGCAAACTTGTACGTTTCCAACTACACCTCTTGAGCTGTAGTTAGAAGCATAGTTCCTGGTTGTGTTCTATTCCCAGTTATCCCCCCTATGCCCTATTTATTTAGAACGTTCCAACATTTAAACTTGGAATGATTAATAAAAAAAACATTAAAGTCATCTCTCTTAGGCGTAATTTGCTTTCAAAGTAATTTTACTGTTCAGTTTTAGCGATCTTCATATTGACAATTGCACTTCCGAAAGCTATAGGTGACCTATTATTTAAAAGCGGAATTTACGTTTCCAAAGCTTGTGAAAACAAAAATATATAGCATACGTTAATGCTTTTAATTTATAGTAGGTTATTTATTAAGAAATTTATCTGTACTGTAGGCCTATATGACATGGGCCTGTTGGTTAGAACATTTCTAAAGTGGTTTGAATGTCAAATTGTAAAAGTAGACTTTAAAAAAAAGAACTTTCCAAGACTTTCAAGTAAATTTTCATGACCTAATGTTTCATGCAATGTCTACATATGTGTGGTAAAAAACAATACATGTTAAAATTTATTACAGCATATCGTAAATCATGCAACAATCTATTTAGTTTCAGCTTATATTTATATCTATGTAAAATTGATTTAGATAATGCTTACACCGCACTAATAATGTGAGAGTATGAGATTGGCCAAGGACAGAAAAGAAGTAAAGACAACTAACCTATACTCAAGTATACAGATATCTGTTTTCCATGACTTTTCCAAAACTTTGTGGGTTTTTCTGATTTTCCAAAACTTTTCCAGGCCTGGAAAATGTCATGTCAAAATTCCATGACTTTTCCAGGTTTTTCATGACCGTATGAACCCTGTGCCATTTACATATATTTCAATTAATATGGAAAAAGAGTGCATGTTTTTTATCAAAACTAATATTGGATTTTTTTAAAATGAATGTGGGTGTAAAACAATATAAATTGCACAAAAAAAGTATGGGGTTTTTCTCTAAAGAAGTTGTTACTCCACCCCATTTAGAGCATCATTATGGATGTTTTACGTTATACGTGGTTCAAACGATGGTTCTGTGACAAAGCAGCTATGGTTTTGGGAAACACACGTCACTATATCGTTCTTTTCCCAAAAGATGCATGGTACTATGATAGTTGTTTGGGAAATGCACCCCTGTTTGGCTCTGTTTTCATTGTTTACTATGAAGACTGTGTGGAACTAGAGGCAGAAAAACTACAACACTCTGTTTTTGTTCAGCGTCTTAATAGATAAACCAGCTGGTCGCAGCAGGAAATGGACAGATAAGTAGCGCTAGTGTGCTTTATAGCAGAATAACACGGCCATGCGGAAGCTGTAATGATTTACTCCTTGCATTGGAGACTGTTCCATGTGTTTGAAAAATGTTAGGAGAACGTCTGTGTCTCGAACGTAATTACAGGCTTGCAGTGTTGCAGGTATTTGTAAGTCCTCCATATGTGAGTTGTGTGTGCATCCGAGGCCCTCACTAACTTGTGCATGTTGTTTCATCCTCGTTGAGTGTGTATCCATCACGGCATTCGCAGTAAAAGCTCTGAAGCACACTCACACACTCGTGCTCACAGCTATCATTCCCAAATGAACAGTAGTCGATCACTGGAACGGGCAGACAAAGGCATGACAATTTGATGATGACACACTTGCAAAGTTCATATTTGTGTTTGCATTTGACTATATTAACACAGAACAAATGCAAACATTAAAGAAATTGAAATTTCTTACATTTACATCACAAGCTCTGTATTAATATAGCATGTAATACTAATGTACTACATACTGGATAATACAAAGCCGTGCATTGCATTTTAAAAAGGGGGGAATGTTTATGTTGCTTTGACTAACTTGTGCAGGTTTTCAGGTCATCATTGAGTAAGTATCCTTCGTCACAGCGACAGTTAAAGCCGTTTAACACACTCACACACTTTTGCTCGCAGCTATCATTCCCAAATGAGCAGTAGTCGATCACTGGAACAGGCAGAGAAAAGCTTTCTGGATGAGTAATCACGTTAAATACCCCATGAAATCAAAAGCAAGAACTAGTCAATTTATTCCGATGCCATCTAAAATACTTCCTCCTTCAATCAGTTTTAGGTTAATTAAAACTAAAAGGATAAAAGTTGAAGTTTGTTTGTTTTTGTTGTAAAATTGTTTATCTGGACTAAAGAGTAACATATAATATACATATACCTAAACTTATTAATTTACTATTATTCAATTCAATTCATATATATATTTTAATTCTTATATTTACTTCAACCCAAATTTATTAACCATCCTGTGAAATTTCTTTAATAAATAAAATATAAAAAAAATAATTTAATCCATTTTCAATTCATTCAATACAAAAAAAGTTTTATAAAATAATTAAACAAAATAACATAATATTTAAGAGATATTTAGCAAGATACTAGAATTTAGCTTAACGTGCAGTTTAAAGGCTTAACTAGCTTAATTAGGTTCACTAGGCAAGTTAGGTTAATTAGGCAGGTCAACATTGGACAACAGTGGTTTGTTCTATAGCCAATCAAAAGCAATCATTTCTTAAGGTGGCTATTAATATATTTACCTTAGCCATCTTTGAAAACTTTCTCCAGAAGAAAAAAAAATACTTGCTCTGTTAAACATCACTTGGGAAAGTATTTAAAAATATATATGAAACATTTGACAGGAGGGCTTTTTTGTATTATGTTTACATCAGTAAGTATTTTTATATATGTTTACATATTTTTTTAAATAATAAAAAAAAGCAAGCAATTACATGGGACCTTTAAGTGTGCATTCAAGCATATGTGCTAAGGTACACTATAATGTACCATACCATAGCACAACAAATCTATATTTAGTACACGATGGCTACATTCAGAATGGAATACTATTGGACTCTTTACTGCATGCTGTATAGACCATTTTGAGGGATGTAAACAAAAACAATGGTCCCAACGTATTTCCTGTTTTACATTTTTAATTTCTATAGCTTGAGAGAATCCAAAAAGAGCCACATATTGATAAATAATGTTATGATAGCTGTTTTAACGTGAAAATATGATTGAATTGCCTCTTGTCACAGTTATGATATAGTATGAGAACAAGCAGGAAATGTTCAAGGGCCAATGACATGACCACGTTGAAATGGTCTATACAGTGTAATATGCACTGCACTTTTTAATGCAGTCCAGACATTCCATGCATATGCATACTGATAAAATAGTACCAATAGTATGGTAGTATGCTATTCTGAACATAATGCATGCTCTACAAAATCCATATCAAATTTAGAGTTCACGATTCACTCAGGATGTTCATCCTAAAATTAAAAATGTACTCATCATTTACTCACCCTCAAGTGTTTCCAAACATTTATGAGTTCATTTGTTCTGTTGAACGCAAAAGAAGATGTTTTTAAGAATGTTTAAAAATGACGTCCACTGTATTTATTTTGTCATACTTTATTTTAAAGTACAATTCATGCTATTAACAAACTTTTAGCTCAATAAATTTCTAATAAGCTGCTTATTAATACTTAGTAAGGCAGTAGTTGGGTTTAGGTATTGGGGGTTTAAGGGGGTTTTAGCATTAGGGATGTAAAATAAGATCATACTTTATACTTTATAAGTGCTAATAAACTGTATATTGTATATTATGTTCATAGTACATCCATCTGTAAATATTACCCATACTTACTTACTTACTTACTCCCAGGGCCATTTATATCGAAGCTGATATTTAGCCGCACCATATTGGTGTTTCGTAACATCTAGTATTTATGAGGCGAGTTGTTAGCCCAACGCTCAACCCCCAACCTGGAGGACCAGGACATACACAACGGACAATTTGGCTTACCCAATTCACCTACAGCACATGTCTTTGGACTGTGGGGGAAACCGGAGCACCCGGAGGAAACCCACGCCAACACGGGGAGAACATGCAAACTCCACACAGAAATGCCAACTGACCCAGCCGAGGCTCGAACCAGCGACCTTCATGCTGTGAGGTGATAGCGATACCCACTGCGCCACCGTGTTGCCCCAAATATTAGCCATAGTTTTCTATAATTGCACTTATAGCTTACACCTATATCTTGCAGTTGCTGCTATTGCACTCCTGGTTAGACCTAAACTGCATTTCGTTGCCTTGTACTTGTACATGTGTAATGACAATAAAGTTGAATCTAATCTGATCTAAACAGTTAATATCTTAATAATAAGCCAATAGTAAATGGTGTGAATTGTTATTTAAACTAAAGTGTTACCATTTTTTTTCTCAATATGGATGTCAATGGCTACTGACTTCCAGCATTCTTCAAAATGTCTTCTTTTGTGTTCAACATAAGAAAACGAACTCATAAAAATAATAATGAGAGAATGTTAATTTTTTTATTCTTTTCAATTACAGTATGACTATTGTTCACGACTAACTTTTGCAGGTCTTCTTGTCGTCGTTGAGTGTGTATCCCGTGTTACAGTTGCAGGTGAAAGACCCCGGCGAGGCGATACAGATCTGCTCACAGTCATGTTTGCCTTCAGCACACAGATCAATGGCTGCAGGAAGCAAACACACACCTGTTAAGCGCCGCTGGAGTGGTAATTATACCATACTTGTACAGTGTGTAATTTGTACGCACGTGTGCAGGTCTTGCCATCTTCGTTGAGTGTGTAACCAGGCAGACACAGACACTGGTAGGAGCCGGGCGAGCTCTCACAGATGTGCTCACAGCCGTGATCGGACTCCAGACACAAGTCCATCCCTGCAAAAATCCAACACACATTCATGAACACCGCTGAAGCAGAAACACTATATTATAGTGTAGAGAGTAACACGTTCATGTTCAATGGATAGTTCTGCCTAAAATGTACACTATATTGTATAAAATATCCAGCAGTTAAGTTTTCCGTATTTTGTGATTTGTAGGTTTTTATTTCATTTATGCTTTTGAATTGCATTATGGGACATTAATCTTTCCTTCATCAACTTTTGATGTTGAAAATTGTGTAAATAGTTTTAGAAGTGATATATGGTATGGATTGATGCTGTAAATTACAGTACAAAAAGCTGGTAATAAACTGCCAGTACTTTTTCTGTTATTCTACAGACTTAATTTTACTTATATTATTTCTTATACAATATTCATCCATTCATTTATTTTTCTTCAGGCTTAGTCCCTTATTTATCAGAGGTCGCCACAGCAGAATGAACCGCTAACTATTCCTGCATATGTTTTACGCAGCGGATGCCCTTCCAGCCGCAACCCAGTACTGAGAAACACCCATACACTCTCACATTCACATACACACTCATACACTATGGCCAATTTAGATAATCCAATTCACCTATTGCGCATGTCTTTGGGAAACCGGAGCACCCGGAGAAAACCCACCCTAACACGGGGAGAACATGCAAACTCCACACAGAAATGCCAACTGGCCCAGCCGGGACTTGAACCAGTGACATTCTTGCTGTGAGGTGACAGTGCCATCTTTTACAATATACTGTTTCAAACTACTAAAATTTCAATAAAAGTAAAACTGAAAAAAAACAAATGCTATGTTAGTCAATGGTTACAGGTTTTGGAGCTTTCTTCAAAATAACTTCTCTTATGTTCAACAGAAGAAAGAAAGTCAAACAGGTTTCACAAATAAATAAAGGGAGCATAAATGATGACAGAATTTTCATTTTTGGGTGAACTGTCCCTTTAACCTCTACAAAAGTCGAATTATTTTTTTATTGATGAAACAACTTCTATGTTCTTTTATTCTATAAGCTAAAGAAATCCAAAAAAAGTGATTCACAAAAGTTTTAAACAGCAAGTACATTTACATGGACCCCAATAATCAGATTTTAATACGATTAAGACAATACTCTGATTAATAGTCTACCATGTAAACAGCGATTTTTGATTAATTTAATCCGATTAAGGTCATAATCGAACTAAACAGAAATCGGATTAAGACATGTGGAGTATGCCGATTTTAGTGGCATTATTGAAGTGCAGTACAGACATGTAAACACCGCAATCAAACTATTACCATCGTGAAGGATTTTTGCCACATTTTGCGACAGGATAGTCCATATACACACGGCTGTTTGACACTATTCTCTGCACCTACCGAGTCAGTGAAGGACCACAGACACCTGCATCGTGAAATGCTGAGGGTTTTTTTCCCATACGGTATGCGGTATCAAATTCCATTAAAACAACACTCTTCCAGCAGTTCATACTCGCATCCAATATCTCGTTTGTACCGGGGGCATGTGTGAAATGTTCTTGAATGAAAGTGAAAGTGCCAAACTGCAGTTAAAGTCGACAAATTAAAGTCCGGAGGAAATGTGGATAGCGTGGTGGCGCAATGACATTAATCGAATTATGTGCTATAATATGTAAAACGGGATCATGAAAGGCACATTCAAAAAGCAACTCATGTAAACACCTTAATCATATTACTGTCTTATTCAGATTAAGGCAAATAATTCAATTACTGATGTCCATGTTAACGTAGTCATTGATAATTATATATTAGAATTTCTGAAGGATCATTTGGAACTAAAGACTGAAGCAAAGATGCTGACAATTGAGCTTTGAATAATAGGAATAAATTGAAAAAATTAATTGCAATAATATTTCACAATTTTATTTTTTAAATAAATAAATAATTTATAAAAGAGGGGCTGCACGGTGGCGCAGAGGGTAGCGCTGTCGCCTCACAGCAAGAGGGTCGCTGGTTCGAGCCTCAGCTGGGTCAGTTGGTATTCCTGTGTGGAGTTTGCATGTTCTCCCCGTGTTGGCATGGGTTTCCTCCGGGTGCTCCGGTTTCACCCACAAGTCCAAAGACATGCGCTATAGGTGAATTGGGTAAGCTAAATTGTCTGTAATGTATGTGTGTGAATAAGTGTGTATGGATGTTTCCCAGTGATGGGTTGCAGCTGGAAGGGCATCCGCTACGTAAAACATATGCTGGATAAGTTGGCGGTTCATTCCACTGTGGCAACCCCAGATTAATAAAGGGACTAAGCCGAAAAGAAAATGAATGAATGAATGAACTTAATTGTTTTATGTTCAATCCATTTAAATTGGTAAAAACGATTAAGTTAACTTAATAGATTTGCATTGGGACAACGTGAAGGAATTGTGTGGAACCCAACAATTTTTACAATGTCCTCTATTACTGCAACAACAACAAAAAAAACGATTGTGCCTTTGAGCTGAGGTTTGAGGTTAAAACCTTATAGAACAGCATCAGAAAAGTTTAACAAACGTCTAGATTCATTAACTGGGCCATAAATCAAATAGAGCAACATTTTACCGCAGAGCTTGTCTTGGAACTGAAGCCCAAACTGATGAATAAGGTCAAAACTCTCAACCAAAAACACGTGATCCTCAAACGGTGGAGACGCCATTGCTCTGAGTGAGGTCATATCGGCTCTGGCCACACCCACGGCGTAGATCTCGATCCCAGACTCCCTGGCGGCGGCTGCCACTTCAGCCACGCGGTCCTGAGGCCGACCGTCCGTCACGATCACAGCCACATGGGGAACATTGGGACGGGCGCCTTCTTCAGCTGAAAAAGCTACGTTCATGGCGTAGCGGATGGCCAGGCCGGTCATTGTGCCCTGCGCCAGAGGAATGATCTCGTTGATGGCTTTGACCATCTGCTCTGTCTTGCTGAAGGCTTTGAGGGAAAACACGTTCTGGACTTGGCTGGAATATTGGACCACACCGATTCGTGTTGCCGCTAAACCAATGTCCAGCTCGTGGATGATGTCAATCATGAACTTGCGCATCGTCTCGAACTCGTGTGGACGAACGCTGCGGGAGCCATCGATTATGAACACAAGGTCAACCGGTCCTGATTTACACTTCGGTTCACCTGTGGGAAAACAGAAATAAAAACAACACAATGAAAATTCTTGACCATTTATCAGCACTTTAGTTTAGGTCATAATTTATGGTATTAATAAAGCATTTACTAACACTACTAGCTTAATAAACTACTAATTAGCTGTTTATTAATAGTTAGTAAGCTAGAAGTTGGGTTTAAGTTTTGGGTCGGATTAGGGATGCAGAATAAGATCATACTTTATAACTACTAATGAACAGATAATATCTTAATAATAGACAGGTAATAAGCCTGTAGTTAATAGCATGTATTGTAACCTAAACTAAATGTGACCCTGGACCACAAAACCAAAAGTGTCATTTTTTGAAAATTGAGATTTATGCATTATTATCTGGAAGATGAATAATTAGGCTTTCCATTGAGGATCCTTTATTAGGATAAGATAATATTTGGTCAACTATTTGAATATCCAAAATCTGAGAGTTCAAAAATGTTTAATATTAAGAAAATCACATTTAAAGTTGTCCAAATTATGTTCTAAGCAATGCACGTTACTAATCAAAAATTTGATTTGATATTCTTACAGTAGGAAATTTCCAAAATATCTAAAATATATTAAAGAAAAATCAATAATTTGACCGATACCAAAAATATACCCATGCAACATAAGACATCAAAAAGGTGTTTGTGGTCCAGGTTCACATTTATGGTAACTTCATTTACATTGATTACAATAGAATTTACTTTTTTTATTTAAGTCATAAAAGTCTTGTAATAACCCCCAGTAACACTTTTGTTTTTAATTTAATTTTATTCTCATTGGTTTTTCCAATGAGTTCCCCATAGGGTTAACGTACAAGAAAACTCATAAAACATAAAAAATTTGTTTATGTTTATGAATATGTTTTATTATTGGCATCAGTGGTTCCATAAAGAAACTTTACGTCCATAGAATATTTCCAATGAACAAAAGGTATTTTATAGAGCTCAATTCTGGTTCCAGAAAAATTTTAGGGACTCCATAACTCCATAAGGATATTATTATTATTATAATAACTGATTAATCTTTAATGTCTGGGGTCTGTATATTAATAATAAACTGTAAGTACATTTTCTGTTATTTTTTACACTTCTCTATACTGTATATTATTTCTTATACATTCTAATATTTCAAACTACTATAATGTCAATAAAAGTCACTTTGTTTTGTTGAAGTTTCAACATCAGAAGTTGACGAAGCAGAGATCAACATCCCATAATGCAATTTACATCCATAAATAAATGGAAAATACTTGTGAATCACAAAATACGCAAACTGTTAACTAACAGATATTTTTTACAGTGTACATATAGTCTCAAATATACTTAGAATCAAACTATCAAACTACAGTTTTGCAGGTAATATAGTACAAAGAGTTATCTGGTTTGTCAATTACAACCTAATTATGCCACCACAAAATACTAAAGTGTAATGGACAGACTCTGAGGTAGTGTCTAGTACCTCCAAGATTGATTTATTAGTGTTATGACGGTGGTTTAACCAACCTGATTTAGGCCTTGCTTCCGTTGCAGCCATTATGGCTAATAGCACACTGACATACACCAACACACGTGTCATGTTTCGTCGACAAAGGCCCAATCTCACCACAAAAACCCCAGTTGCTGTAGGTGAAGAGGAGAAAGAAACAGAAAAATTGCAGGTCAGGGGAAATGTGTGCTTTAAATGGGAGCCATACATTCCAGTCTGAGCTCGCAATATAACGGCGACACCAAACAGATGGTCCACAGCAGCCCTTTTTAAACAGGCTGTTAACATGGAAGAGTTAATAGAGTTTTGGGCCGATAGCAGCACCACAGGCTTTGAGTTCAAACGCTGTGTGAAGTAATTGCTGGAAAATAACAGCGTCTGGGACATTGGCATTGTAAACGGCATGCTGTCAGTCACATTGGCTTTCACAAAGGGATCTGCCTCTCCAAAAAGACTGATAAGGGTTATCACTATCAGAATGGTCGGAGTGTGTCATGGTTTGGTTTGGGTTTTACTGTCTTTGAACCCAACAGCAGATAAACGGGCAGACAGATTAGCGCTGTGCTGCAGTCCTATTTGCGGTTTAATTAAAAACAGGATACTGTATATTGTTATAGGCGACATTCTTTTAAGAATACATAATAAAAAAAATTTAATCAGCCATCATTTGGTCATCCTTATGTAATTCTACACCACAAAAATTGTTTATATGTCATGTACATCAGCAACTTCTGAGGTGATATGAAAGCTTTATGTGAGAAACAGAGTAGAAGTTAAGACATTATTTACTAATAGTAATAATGATTGTTCTCAAATCTCATTGTAAGGTTATGAACTAAATAAATGAATTATTTTATTTGCATAAACAGTCTGAATTGAAAAAAGTGATGAACAACAGTTACTACACTGCAAAAAATGCTTTACTTAATTAAGAGTTTTTGTCTTGTTTTTAGTCTAAATATCTAAAAATTCTTAAATCAAGAAGCATTTTCCAGAAAAACATATTATCTTGTTTAAAAAATGGCAAAATTAAGTGAGTTTTTCCTTAAAACAAGAACAATAATCTGCCAATGGGGTAAACAAAATAATCTTATGTCAAAAGGAAAAACAAGATTATTTTACTTACCCCACTGGCAGATTATTTTGCTTGTTTAAGGAAAAACCCACTTAATTTTGACTTATTATTTTTTAAAACAAGACAATATTTTTGCTTGTCTATAAAATGCTTCTTGATTTAAGATTTGTTACATATTTGGACTAGAAATGAGACAAAATTCTAAGTCAAAAATAAAAATAAAAAACACTTTATTAGGTACACCTGTCCAACTGCTCGTTAACGCAAATTTCTAATCAGCCAATCACATGGCAGCAACTCAATGCATTTATGCATGTAGACATGGTCAACACGATCTGCTACAGTTCAAACTGAGCATCAGAATGGGGAAGAAAGGTGATTTAAGTGCCTTTGAATGTGGCATATTTGTTGGTGCCAGACGGGCTGGTCTAAGCATTTCAGAAACTGCTGATCTACTGGGATTTTCACGCACAACCATCTCTAGGGTTTACAGAAAATGGTCCGAAATAGAGAAAATATCCAGTGAGCGGCAGTTCTGTGGGTGCAAATGCCTTGTTGATGCCAGAGGTCAGAGGAGAATGGCCAGACTGGTTCAAGCTGATAGAAAGGCAACAGTAACTCAAATAACCACTCGTTACAACCAAGGTATGCAGAAGAGCATCTCTGAACGCTCAACACGTCCAACCTTGAGGAGGATGGGCTACAGCAGCAGAAGACCACACCAGGTGCCACTCCTGTCAGCTAAGAACAGGAAACTGAGGTTACAATTCACACAGGCTCACCAAAATTGGACAATAAAAGATTGGAAAAACGTTGCCTGGTCTGATGAGTCTCGATTTCTGCTGCGACATTCGGATGGTAGGGTCAGAATTTGGCATCAACACCATGAAAGCATGGATCTATCCTGCCTTGTATCAATGGTTCAGGCTAGTGATGGTGGGGTAAGGGTGTGGGGGATAATTTCTTGGCACACTTTTGGCCCATTAGTACCAATTAAGCATAATCTCTGACCAATTGAGCAAAATCTCTGAGGAATATTTCCATTACCTTGTTGAATCTATGCCACGAAGGATTAAGGCAGTTCTGAAGGCAAAAGGGGGTCCAACCCTAGTAAGGTGTACCTAATAAAGTGGCCGGTGAATGTACATCCCAATACAGTACTACCTTACCAAATTCTATCACAAAGTAGCTGGATTTCCATCATACTGTCTTAATGCGCATTTGTACCACATTAGAAACAAGTGAAGAGCAAATTTTGAATAAAAATCCCTTAATTCACTAAGTTTTTATGCTCAATTGAAGTGGTTTAAGACTGAAAGTGAAGTTGAAGTGGTGTAAAGAAGGATTCATGACAATAATGGGAGGAGAAAACGCATTTACCGAATAAACTCTGATGTAGCTAATATTACACTCACATGACTAATCAGCTTACTCCATTATGCCTGCCTTGTTTATTGTTGGTTGCTAGGTTACCAGTACTACAGTGAGCTGCTCTAACAACCTGATGGGAAGCATACACTTTTTAAAAAATTTGTATTTTTTTTATGCAAACTTTGAAAAGATTTGGGCGACACAGTGGCTCAGTGGTTAGCACTGTCGCCTCACAGCAAAAAGGCCACTGGTTCGAGTCCCGAATGGGTCAGTTGGCATTTCTGTGTGGAGTTTGCATGTTCTCCCCGTGTTGGTGTGGGTTTCCTCCGGGTGTTCCGGTTTCCCCCACAGTCCAAAGACAAGCGCTATAAGTGAAACAAAAAATTGTCCATAGTGTATGAGTGCATGTGTGAATGTGCGTGTGAATGGATGTTTCAAAGTACTGGGTTGCACCTGGAAGGGCATCTGCTGCATAAAACATATGCTGGAATAGTTGGCGGTTCATTCCGCTGTGGCAACCCCTGATAAATAAGGGACTAAGCCGAAGGAAAATGAATGAATGAATGAATAGAAAGATTTGCTTCACGTTAAGATGAAGTTAGAGACCCATCTAGTAACCTCTATGACCAGTGTCCATCATAAACCCTGATAAACAGACTACACATAACTGTTTCAGTAGTGTGTTACTACAATGGAGCCTTCTGTGCTATATGTGTACATTAGGCTTTAAGTGTGTGCGTACAAGCTGCGGCAGCCCTTAACTGGACACACACATCATACAGGCAGAGAGCCAATAAATTCAGAAGATTAAAGTGGGCATTTAACGTTCACAGAGAATTTAGCACCGGCTTTTGAATGGCTGCCAATGGCATCTTTACAGTGCATTATAGACAAGCTCTTCTAGACATATAAAGAGGTGCTGTTCCAGTCCATTTGCATTCATGTGATAGTTTTGGAGATTATTTCCATTAAACTGGCTTTGAAGAACCACACAGGCCCTTATTAAAGAGGTTTGCTGATTTAACGAACAGGTATTCCCCAAGGTTATTATAGTTTTGCATTTTATTCACTCATTCATTTTCTTTTCGGCTTAGTCCCTTTATTAATCTGGGGTCGCCACAGCGGAATGAACTTATCCAGCATATGTTTTACACAGCGGATGCCCTTCCAGCTGCAACGCATCACTGGGAAACATCCATACACACTTATTCACACACATACACTATGGACAATTTAGCTTACCCAAATCACCTATAGCGCATGTCTTTGGACTTGTGGGGGAAACCGGAGCACCTGGAGAAAACCCACGCGAACACAGGGAGAACAACTCCACACAGAAATGCCAACTGACCCAGCCAAGGCTCGAACCAGCGACCTTCTTGCTGTGAGGCGATCGTGCTATTGCATTTTATTATAACTTTTCATTTTGATACAAACATTTTTTAATTTGCTATAAATCTCAGTTCGTTTTTTTAATGGCTTTGCTGTTTTAGTTTAGTTTTTTATTTTGTCAACACATTTCTGTTTAGTTTTTATATATTTAGTTTTAGTAATTCTGGTATAGCGAGACAAGAGAACACGTCTAGTGTCAACCAGAGCAAAGTTTAATGTTTGCGAAGCTTATATTAACTTTTGTGCAAACCTCTTCTTAGTAATAAAAATAAAATAATAGTTTGAGCAGACTACTTAACTGAGAACCATACAAATGCAACTTAAATCAATTAATAAAAGTTATATATATATATGTATACATATTTATACAACAGTTCTGTCTGGTTCTCGAATCTGATTGGCTGATAGCTGTGAGATATTAAAGTAATATCAGCACTAGTACAGCCTCTTCACCCTTGTGTATTACTCCACCCACAGGAGTGGCAAGCAGAGAACAACAGTTTGACAAATATTGCAGGTGTTGAACAACATAATGTACTTTTGAGGCTTTTTTATGCGAGAATGTAGTTGTTTAGATTGCATCTGTGCAGTTTATTTATAAGGATAGTGCCTATTTTAAATATTCATCATTTCGGAGATTCAGTGCATTGGTGGCCATCAGCCTGTCATACTGAGCAGAGCAAAGATGGTTGACGTTCCGCCACAACATGGCGGCAGAGACCACATAATAAGTCCTCAGGGGAGAAAAGCTGCATTTTTTCAGCGTAGGTTTCAATCACAGCTGAACAAATCATTACAGAACAGGTAAGTGACATTCTAAGTCGATCTCTCTCTTTTGTATGTTGTAGTGCTGTATTTATACCATAGTAATCTGGTAGTGTTTGCTTTGGATTTTTTGGGGTTAATTATTGTGATCTCCCTGCAACAGAGGGGGAAATCTCTGTAGACTGATGGCATTTCATGGCGTTCAGCCTTATAATATTAAAATGTGAGCAAAATCACCTGTTCTGTCATCATTTTAGATATTATGCTAGAGAATCATTCAAATACTAGCTCTAACGTGACGTTGGTGAATTAGCAACGTTTCCTGCTGTTCTGACGTCAGCTGCAGATGTGTATGAACGGCGGAAGAAAGTAGTTCCTCTTACAAAATGGTTTTTGAGACTCTCCGTGTTTGATTTTCTTTTTTATATACACGATTATGCCATTGAACTGTTGTATAAACGCAATATCACACTCGTAGCATGATATGGCTGAATATCGCCAATATACAGCCATATCGCACTGCTACTTGTGTGATATTGCTCATATACATATATATTATGTTTTGACATTATATATGTGTGTGTGTTAAATATATTTATTATGATACAAAAACTATACGAAACAATTTTGTTACATTTTTTATATACAATTTTTATACAATTTGTATTATATACACATATATTTTATATCTAAATATAAATAAACATTCTCAAATATATGCATGCATGTGTGTGTTTATATATATATATTTAATATATATACATACTACACACACACACACACACACATATATTATGTAAAAAAAAAAACTTTTATTTTGAATGCGAGTAATCACAATTAATCTTTGCCCAGCACTAATATATATACATACATAATTTATTTTCAAAGAATTATGCATGTAGTTAAAAAAATAATGCATGTAGTTAAACATAAAGCCTAAACATGTTTTTGTACACTATATACAATCATGAGCTTGACTGTGTTTGGTTACAAAAGCGCCATCTACAGGTATTTCTCTAAACAGCCGCAGGTAAGATTTAATATTTAAACGTTTAATATTTTTGCTAATTATTATTTTATTTCACTTCATTTTTCAGTTACTGTTGTCCATTTCATTTAGTTAGAGTTTTCAATTTATTATGTATATTTAATGTTATTTCAGTTAATGAAATTTTTTTTTTATCAATAGTTTTAGTCTTAGTTTTTAGTTAACCCCAGGTAGGTAACCCCACTACGCATCTGGAAACATAATGCAAACTCCATGTGACTACAACAAGCTGTGTAAAATCGCTTAAGCTTTTCAGCAATTCCTGTTTGCTGTTATAGTAACTTAAAAGCCAGATAGGGTGTCTGTTTTTTTTCTCCCCACAAAATATCTACATCTGTGCTAAATGTCACCATTATTCGCTTCTGTTGAGCTTTATGTCTCATTCTGTGTTCACACTTGTATCAGAAACGGTTTGCCACGTGGAGGGAGGCGTGAGAAATCAGCACCTGAGTACAGGTCACTATCTCTGAACACAAACACACATATAGGTTTACAAATACTCCTGTGAGGCTGATAACACAATTACTGGAAATCGGAATGAAGAGATCTTTTTACAACAGAACTCTGATAGGTAGACAATCCTCACGTTACGAGAAAAGAGATTAAAGTAAAACCAGACAGCATGAATAACAGTGGAGCGTATGGCACTGTAAAGGACTTTATGAAGTTTGCAAAGTGGCTGATGTACACTTGAACACCATGCAGGACCAAAGGAAAGAAGACAGAGATACAGGTCAGTGCTGAGAGTTTGGTAACAATGGTGGGCATTCTTTGAGGTAAAATAAATTATACAATTATTTTACATGATCATATTTTATTTATTATATAATATATTTTATTTATGGGTTTTAAATTAGTACAAATGATAAAATAGCCATGTTAGTAATGTATAATAATATATAATATAATAAATGCTATGTATTATAATATATTATCATTAATATATTATAATGTCATTATAAATAAATATAATGTTAGGCATTTTTGAAATAAATAGTAAGTTACGTATTGATTTCCTCTAGTTTAGGAAATTTTCTTAAAGATTTACAATGTGCCATAATTTTTGCCAGCTATTCTGTTATCAAAAAAAAAATTCTGTAAAATAAAATAAAATAAAATAAAATACAATTTGTTATATAAAATATCAATTTAATTAGTCAAAAAAATACAAATAATAATATTTGTATTTAAGATTGGCAAAAGTTTCCTGACTATTAAGCAGTTGAATTAATAAAATAAGTAAATACAATATAATAAGAAATAACTTACAAATATTATATAAAAATTATATAAGAATGATGACAATAATAATAATAAATATATGTGATTACGGCATTATATGGCATATAAAGCCATAATCACATAATAAATATATTATTATTATTATATAATATGATATATTATATTTAATAATATTAATATTTATTATTAAAAAAGCTATTCATCACAGATTTCCTTAGCTTCTGAATAGGGATGCAACGATTAATCGGTTTCACTATTAACCGCACTTTAAATCGTCAAGGTTAATCAATCGTAAAGGCTTCTCAACACCGCGTTTCTGCATGGAACAAAACTGCTGCAACTAAACAAAGTTATGCCAACTGTGCACTAGTTTGAAGTTCAAAGCTTGTACACCGAGACTAACACGCACGCACACTGGATTAACTATGGCTGAGGCTATTAACTAAGGGCCGTTCACATATCGTGCGTAAGTTCGTTATTTCCAATGGAGGTGCGCAGCTTAGTTGAAAGAATGTTGTGAGCGCACCGCAAGTCACGTGACAAGAACTGACCAAGAACTGATCAGCTTCATACTTTGTATGAAATAAACACATTTCTACTCCAAAAAGAAAAAAATACAAAATAAAAATACCAAACAATTTTGTAATATAGTTGATCAAAAGTGCCTTCCGACAGAGGTTCAGCAGCCTTTGACTACATTTGATCTCTTTAAAAGGGAAATACTTAGGTAAATGATGCTTAGATTTACATTAGACAAATACATTCATTCATTCATTTTCTTTTCGGCTTAGTCCCTTTATTAATCAGGGGTCGCCACAGCGGAATGATCCGCCAACTTATCCAGCATATGTTTTACACAGCTGATGCCCTTCCAGCTGCAACCCATCAATGGGAAACACCCATACACTCCCATTCACACACACACTACGGACAATTTAGCTTACCCAATTCACCTATAGCGCATGTCTTTTGGACTGTGGTGGAAACCGGAGCACCCGAAGGAAACCCACGAGAACACAGGGAGAACATGCAAACTCCACACAGAAATGCCAACAGACCCAGCTTGAACCAGCGACCTTCTTGCTGTGAGGCGTCAGCGCTACCCACTGTGCCACCGCGCTGCCCTAGACAAATACAATTTTTTTATTTATTCTTATTTTTTATTACATTTTATTTATTTATTTTCAGTGTAAAATTATTACTTATGTTTAAAAGCCAAAGCCTTTTTTCCACTTATTTTTAAGTCCAAAGAGTAATGGACTATTGTTTGTTTTTTATTATTATTTTGTGCTGTATTATTTGGTTACTGAGCAGCAATAACTAACACTTTCAAATATTTTTTTAATAATAAGGAGTTTTCATGTGATTTTCTAAACTAGTAGTGATTTGAAATGAATGAATGCATAATAATCGTGATAACTGTGAATCTATAATCGCTGCATCCTTACTAAAACAAAAACTCCAAAGACTGACAGTGCATGACAGTGAATGTAAAACACAACAGCAGATACAGTGAAGAATCATCATCATTATAAATATCTGAAATATGTGCATGTGATTTATTTAAAAAATGACAGCACTCCATAAGCAACCTAAACCAACAGCAACCATATCCTCCAGCCACAGCAGCACAGAGCAGTGATAAAGGGTGACAGGCAGTAAAAAAAAGAAGAACGACAGCACATTTCTTCAGTGTGCTGCTGTATATATATCTTTGCAAGTCCGTTTAAGCCTCCCAGTTCCCAACTTTAGCCCAAAGGGATCTCCATGGGGGCAAAGCCTCGCAGTGTAAATATTTCTCTCAGCTTGACATGAAGCACAACCAGACCAAAGAAAAGGCCAGTGTGAGGGAGCGAGAGAGAAGACAGGAATATTAGACAAGGAGGAAAATGACAAGCGGGTTCTTCGACACAGGATTGACTGACAGCTTCAGAGCACACTTAGATTAACTAACAGCAGCTTCTTGTTAAGGTGGGATTGAAAGCAGATGTGATGCTTTGCTACTAATCGCGGTTTCGCCCTCCAGCCAACCACTGCACACCTAAAGCTTTAACCCTGGCTGTGTACTAAAACCTAGTGAGCTCCCTACCTAGACAGCATTGCGGAAATGACGCTCAGGCAGGCAGCTTACTGGGATTTGAGACACAGCCAGTCAGTTTTAATAACTAATTTCTAATAACTGATTTATTTTATCTTTCCCATGATGACAGTACATAATATTTTATTAGATATTTTTCAAGATAGTAGAATTCAGCTTAAAGTGGCATTTAAAGGCTTAACTAGGTTAATTAGGTTAATTAGGCAAGTTAGGGTAATTAAACAAGTCATTGTATAATGATGATTTGTTCTGTAGACAATAGAAAAATATATTGCTTAGGGGGGCTAATAATATTGACCTTAAAAGGGTTTAAAAAATTAAAGTTCTAGCCAAAATAAAACAAATAAGACTTTCTCCAGAAGATAAAATATTATAGGAAATACTGTGAAAAATTCCTTGCTCTGTTAAACATCATTTTGGAAATATTTGATTAAGAAAAAAAAATCACAGGAGGGCTAATTATTTTGAATTCAACTCTATATAAAATGTATGTCATATATGCAACATACATTTCGAAATACTGCAAAAATGGCCGCTTTCTTTTTTCAACCATTGGAATTACAAATATGTGCAGTCATATATGAACATATTTACGATTATATTTGTAATTTGCACATATTTCCATGTATCAGATTTCTATTTGGGTATACATGCTGATCTACACTTAGTTTAGCTCTTAGAGTAGGCTATTATTGAAATGTTTAATAAAACGTATCAAATATGATACAAAATCTAGTAAAATAAAATAAAAGCAGTATCAAATATGCAAGATTAAATCATTGAATGCTGCATTCTTGTCGTATGCTAATGCATTCATCATAACAAAAATGAATAAATAGTGCAATTTTAATTCAACATTGTTTGTCTAGATTCCCGTTTGTGTCAAATAATGTGCAAAATAAATGTCAAATATCTTGTAGACCACTTCATAAATCTTGAAATGGAGGTACGATTTGAGAGCATTGCTTTGTGGGAGAACGTTTAATTCTATAGCTTACAGAACTAGTATACTATAACGAGTATACACTACTGCATACTAGTAAAATAAATAGATTTACACTAGTATAAACAGTATCCTATGCTAGTGTTCAATTTTCGCGGGGAAAAAAGAGCACGATTTGCAAAAATAACGAAATTACATTGAGCTTTGAATCACAATCATTAGTATTTATTTTATCAATTTTATTTTCGTAGCATCCATTATTTTCCACAAGCATGCTTTATTTATCACGATACCATTTTATAACCTAATTAAAATACAAACATTCTCTCTCTCTCTCACCATAGTTTTACAGTATATGGTATTTTTAAAATAATATATAAAAAAAAAACTCGTGTTTTAATATAAGTAAACTGTATATCCTGAGGAAAAACTACTGTGAAAAAAAATTATATCGTTGAAAATTTTACCTGAAAAAAAAAAACACATCCTCAGCTCATGCACCATGTAGTTCACATTATTTTTTTTACCAGGTCAGTCCATGTTGTTAAGCAAACCGTTTCATCAGTTTTGGTCAATTTTTCCACACAAAGAGGCTAAGACCATTAAATTCAGCACATATTTTGTCCTCTTAATATTCCAGGTCTTTCCATCGTGGACTCGACGGACTCTCACCTGTACACATCAGACGCGTGTTTCACTCACCTCAGGTAAAGACACAGGTATATTCTGTCCTCTAGGAGTATCCAAAATACGACAAAAAATGACGCAGGAATGCTTCACAGAGCTTATTAAGAGTCAAACAGTCCCTTAAGGTGAGTTGTAACCTCTTCAGTCGATTATTCAGGCATGGAGTGAACAGTCCAGACATTGGCCAGGTATTAAATCTACAGGGCACGTTTAAAATGTAGGTCCCACCCCCGTCCGAAATGGGAAGAGCAGGCAGGATTTATTTAGGGGGGGGCTGCAGGAGAGAGAACATTAACGCTTTCTTTCACTCACACCGAGCCTACAGAAATTCCTTGCGGTTTTCATTTAGTCCACGATTGATGCTCGAGCTCTTAAAGTGACATCGTTTTTTTTCGTCAGTGCAAACAGAACTGACCTTATCAGTGTTTATTCATTTAAAGAGATGCTAGAGTTTATCTATCTGCTGTGCATGTGCTGTTAATAGTGTCTGCGTTAGGGTAGTCGCCAGACATATAAATAAATACGTGGAAAATTAAAATGCAACTTGTAAGTTGTGAAAGTGTATTTTTAGGTCATGTAGGCTAGCTGATTGTGCTTTAAGTGTGATGTAAAAAACGAGTAGGGTAATATCATGATGTTGTTTACAGACCTGGAAAACACCATTTACTTGAACTAGGCTATTTATTTATTTATTTATATGTTTATATGTTTGTTCGTTTATTTATTTTTTACTATTTTGTTTTATCTTTATTTTATTTTTTTATGTATTACTATTTTGTTTATTCATTCCTTCATTTTCTTTTCGGCTTAGTCCC
Organism: Danio jaintianensis; assembly: GCA_903798115.1. NCBI lineage: Eukaryota > Metazoa > Chordata > Actinopteri > Cypriniformes > Danionidae > Danio > Danio jaintianensis. The sequence continues at coordinate 3,065,446 of CAIGQV010019356.1, forward strand.
TTTATTAATCTGGGGTCGCCACAGCGGGATGAACCGCCAACTTATCCAGCATATGTTTTACACAGCGGATGCCCTTCCAGCTGCAACCCATCACTGGGAAACATTCATACACACTCATTCACACACATGCACCACGGACAATTTTTTGGCTTACCCAATTCACCTGTACCGCATGTCTTTGGACTTGTGGGGGAAACCGGAGCACCCGGAGGAAACCCACGCGAACATGGGGAGAACATGCAAACTCCACACAGAAATGCCAACTGACCCAGCCGAGGCTCGAACCAGCGACTTTCTTGCTGTGAGGCGAACGTGCTACCCACTGCGCCACCGCGTCACCCCACTATTTTGTTTATTGCTAATTTATTTATATATTTTTTATATTTATTTATTTATATGTTGGTTTGTTTGTTCGTTTATTTATTTGTTTGTTTGTTATTATTTTGTTTATTGCTATTTTGTTTTATCTTTATTTATTTATTTATTTTTATGTATCACTATTTTGTTTATTGGAACTTTATTTATTATTATTTTGTTTTATTTTTATTTATTTATTTATATGTTTGTTTGTTCATTTATTTATTTGTTTGTTATTATTTTGTTCACTGCTATTTTATTTATTACTATTTAGTTTTATCTTTATTTATTTATTCGTTTGATGTATCACTATTTTGTTTATTGCTACTTTATTATTATTTCGTTTTATCTTTTTTATTTATTTTATGTATTACAATTTAGTTTATTACCATTTTATTTATAATTTTTTATCTTTATTTATTTAAAATTATTTTTTTATTATGTTTAATGTTTGCTATGTTTACACATTGTTATTGACAAATCAATCTTAATATGCAAATTGAAAAATAATAAATAAAATGTTTTAGAAAAAGCATGATTCATTCATTCATTCATTCATTCATTCATTTTCGGCTTAGTCCCTTTATCAATCTGGGGTCGCCACAGCGGAACGAACCGCCAACTTATCCAGCATATGTTTTACACAGCGGATGCCCTTCCAGCTGCAACTCATCACTGGGAAACATCCATACACACTCATTCACACACATACACTACGGACAATTTAGCCTTCCCAATTCACCTATAGCGCATGTCTTTGGACTTGTGGGGGAAACCGGAGCACCCGGAGGAAACCCACGCCAACACGGGGAGAACATGCAAACTCCACACAGAAACGCCATCTGACCCTGCCGAGGCTCGAACCAGCGACCTTCTTGCTGTAAGGCGAACGTGCTACCCACTGCGCCACAGTGTTGCCCCAAAAAGCATGATATAAAATTATATTTTTTAAATAGATTAAACAGGGCGACGCGGTGGCACAGTGGGTATCGCTGTCGCCTCACAGCAAGAAGGTCGCTGGTTCGAGCCTCGGCTGGGTCAGTTGGCATTTCTGTGTAGAGTTTGCATGTTCTCCCCGTGTTGGCGTGGGTTTCCTCCGGGTGCTCCAGTTTTCCCCACAAGTCATGCGCTATAGGTGAATTGGGAAGGCTAAATTGTCCGTGGTGTACGTGTGTGAATGAGAGTGTATGGGTGTTTCCCAGTAATGGGTTGCAGCATCCGCTGTATGAAACATATGCTGGATAAGTTGGCGGTTCATTCCGCTGTGGCGACCCCTGATTAATAAAGGGACTAAGCTGAAAAGAAAATGAATGAATGAATAGATTAAACATAGCATGATAAATACATGAAATTTCATGTCAGCTACAAAATGACTTACAAAAATGCCATCTTCTCAAAGTGGGAAATAACATCAGTGTCCCCTTTGACCCTGTGTTTTAGTGGAAATGGCTCAAATAAAAAAAAACAGCAGACTGACTGAAACAGCCCAAGCTCTGGGATTTATTGAAAGTTTCAATTTAATTCAATTCAACTTCTGTCTGCTGGGAAACAGCACATTTATATCCGTGGGGTCCTAATAAGAGGAAATTAAAACTGCCAGAAAATTGCAATGGACAAATAGAAAAGGGTACATCTACTCAAAACATAACTGGGGCAAGATATTATTAATTACAAGAATTAAACACAAACAAATGAATACAGCATGAGTGATAATAAAATAAGTTAATAAAATGAGTAATACAAATGTTTAAAAGTGGAGGGGAAAATCTAAATCAGAATAATAATTATTATCCTGTCATCATTTACTTTTCAAGTTCCATATGGTTAATATCAGAATGCTGAGACTATAGCGATAAAGGACACGCAAAAAGGCTGTTAATGACTGCACTTTTTGAAGTAATATTAATACTTAAACTGTTCCACAGAATCTTTTAAAGTATCCATGAAGACTCACTTTTTTAGACATGCCTATTTGTGAGGTGTGATTTTTGATCTGTTTTTTTATATTTACAATGTTTCTGACTTGTTTTATTTTTATATATTATTTGTATAACCTCTGGATAACTGTTTTCCTGCTATCCTTGTATTTTTTAGATGTAAACTGCATTGAGAATTAAGTTTTAAATCCGGTATATATATTTATACAAAAGTTCTGTCTGGTTCTTGAATCTGATTGGCTGATAGCCGTGCGATATTCTGCCAGTAACAGCACTCGACCAGCCTCTTCACCATTCACCCTTGTGTATTACTCCGCCCACATACAGCAATAAGCAGAGGACACTCTACAGTTTGACAAATATTGCTGCTGTTGGGCAACATAATGTACTTTTGAGGCTTTTTTAGTAGAGAATGTAGTTGTTTAGATTGCAACTATGCAGTTTATTTATAAGGATAGTGCCTATTTTAAAATATTTATCATTTCTGAGAGACAGCGCGTTTATTAGCCTGCCATTGAGCAAAGACGGTTGACGATGTTCATCCACAATATGGCGACAGAGACCACATAATAATCCCTGAGCGAAAAACAGCGTAATTTCTAACTACAGCTGATCAAATCATTATTAAACAGGTAAATGACTTTCTAAGTCGATCTCTCTCTTTTGTATGTTGTAGTGCTGTATTTATACCATAGTAATATTGTGATCTCCTGATTGCAACAGAGAAATACTGGGAGATATCTCTGTAGACTGATGACATTTCATGCCTTTCAGCCTTATAATCTTAAAATGTCAGCAAAATCACCTGTTTTGTCATCACTTTAGACATTACGCTAGAGAATCATTCAAATACTAGCTCTAAAGCGGCGTTAGTGAATGAGCAACGGTTTCTGCTGTTCTCATGTCAGCTGCAGATGTGAATGAATGGCGGAAGAAAGTAGTTCCTCTTACAAAAGAATTTTTAGACTCTTCGTGTTTGATTTTCTTTTTTATATACACGATTATGCCATCGAACTGTTGTATAAACGCAATATCACACTCGTAGCAGTGCGATGTGGCTGTATATCATCACTTGATATTGCTTAAATTTGGAAAGGATGCCTTTTGATTTACCACCTTTTTGTTTAGAATTTTATAAGTTGAAAAGAAAAGTTTTTTTGTGCATCATAGGGAGGAGCAATCGTTCTCCTCATTGCTGAAAGTGACCAGAGACTCAGTGAGGCAATACCTTCAGTTCAGACCTGACCAATCTGTGACCATTTTACATGCCAAAGTTGCCCAGAAGTCTTACGGCAATGAGAAGAGGTAATCAGTTCTTTGTACATTTACATTTTCAACAGTCAGTTATGCATATACGGGTACACATATAAATATAAAACCAACTTCCGGTTGTTTCAACGTTTAGAACAGGTTTAAACCAAAAGTTTGCTTTGGAAAAAAAATATACCAGCTTGTATTATATGATATTTATATATTTTAAGTAACAATTCACACCATTAACTACTGGCTTATTAATTTTGGCATAGTATTCCTGAAAAAAAGACAATATTTTTTTGCTTGTATAGAAAATGCTTCTTGATTTAAGAATTTTTTGATATTTGTACTAAGACAAAAACTCTAAGCAAGAAAAGCATTTTTTGTAGTGCTCCTATATTGTTAAGATATTAACTGTTTATTAGTGCTTATAAAATCTTATTAATCGTATTTTGCATCCCTAATCCTACCTAAACCCAACTATTAATTCCAAAGTTTATAGAATACAAAGTGGATGATTTATACAAAAATTAAACTTTCATGCACCCTCTTTCTTCATGTCTAAGTCCAAAAATAACAATTCAATTGAATTCAAGTTTATTTGTATTGCGCTTTTCACAAGAATTATCATTCATTATCACTAATAAATTTACAACATAACATTCCTTTATGTTTTCATATAGGTTTTTCTGTCCTCCTCCTTGCGTGTACCTCTCTGGACATGGATGGAAAGTCAGACAAGAGCAGCTTAAAGGTAAGTGACCCACGAGAAAACATCTTCATTCTTATTACTATAACTCACACCTTTTTTTTTGCTGATATTCGCACAGCATCAGGTCTCAACGAATCTGCTTGTCGGATTTTTGGTTACATGGGTCTGGACAGCTCCAGTGATCCACGGACAGACAGTTTCAAGCTGAGCTTTGAGGAGCAGACAGACAAAAAGGTGAGATATTAGCAAAGCACAGCGATCAAAGAGCAGACCGTCTGTCAGGTGCATGAGAGAACATGACCTGTGTGTACAGAAAGATTTGGAGATGAACGAGAATTACATGCAGGTTTATGTAAGGACAGTTGGGAGAACATATAAGAAAATGGGCCTGATTTGTAGTTCCTTTATAATTATGCTGCCCATGGGAAATCATCACAGGAAAGATCTGTTTAAAGGGCACCTGTTATGCAAAAATCACTTTAAACACAGTTGTGTGGCAACAGTTTATAAATATAACCAGCTTCTAGTGGTAAAAATGTATGTATTTTATTTGTTATAATCACACTTGATAAAAACAGTCTGTGGAAACACTTTGATTGACATTCTCTCTTTGTACATGTCATCAGAGGGGAAAGCCCCGCCAATTAGTGACCATCTCTCCCTGCCACTATGCTGACACATAGGCATTTGTAGCTCCGCCCTCTTTTTAAAAGAGCACATTCTCATTTGAATTTAAAGTGACAGTCACCAAAATGACACAATTAGGATCAATGCCTAATTGAGGGGCAGTTTCAAAGAGTTCTAAAACATTATCTGAGGTATTGTGAGCTGAAACTTCACATACACACTCTAGGGACATCAGAGAGCTATTTTACATCTTGTAAAAAAAAGGGGCATTATAGCTCCCCTTTAATACATTTTCAAAACTAAGTATGACCCACATAAAAAATACCATAGTCATTCGCTATATAAAAATATTTTTAACAATACTATAGTAAATTGCATTATACTGTGTATTTTATAGTATTTACAACACGTTGTTAATGAATGCTACAGCATACTTTGTGAACTGATAAACTGTAATAAATACTGTGGTTTAGTTTAGTTTTTACTACAGTAAACTGTGGTGTATTGTAATATAATATTCGCTTTAGTTGTAGAAAACAACAGTATTGGGTCATTTGTTTCTATTACTATAGTTGTTGCATTTCTATAGCAACTATAGAATCAACACAACCGATTAATTCAGGTTATTTACTATAGTATGGTTCAAAAACACTTTAGCATGTACTATAAATTACTATATTATTTTTTTATGTTGGAAGAGCGAGCTTCTGATATAGTTATTTGCTTCTCAGATTTAGATTTTTAAAAATACAGTCTAGAATATCGCAAATTATGCAGAGATTTTCAAATATATATAGTCTGCCATCAAAATGCTGAAACCCCAATATAAAACAAGCTGCTCTTCACATTTATTTTTATTGCTTTATGCAGCATTTTAAACATCTGCATTTTTCAGGTCAGCGAGGAAGTCTTAATTGTCTAGCAGTTGCAGATCGCTGGAGAACTACAAATATGCCACTGATAAGAACTACAAATCCCATCATGCACCTCACACATCAGTTCCAGGTCTCTCCCTGATTGCACTCACACAGCTGGAAGCTCATGATGGACTAAACAGATGGACCATACAAACAGCACACACACGCACGCACAGACAGAGAGACACACAGACAGACTTTGCTGAGTCTTGTTTTTGTACACTAAGAAGCGGTTTCCTTGTTTTGACTTTCCCTTTGTTTCTTGTTGTTAGCCGCCTGGACCGATCTCTTTGTCTGTGTACCAACTACTCTTTGGGATTGCCCTTTATGTAGTCATTTGCTCCTGTTATTGACCATTTCCTTCCTGACTACTCTTGTCAATAAAGACACTGCATTTGGATCCTCAACTTCGTTGTCAGAACCGCTTTGTAACAATAATTATCATAATCATCATAATACTAGGATGCATTAATTTGTTCAAAAGATAGGGCTCTAATAATGGTTTAAACTTGTTGTATGTTCTATTGAGCAAAGACACTCTAAAGACACAATTAATGTAAGTACATTAAGATATGTATAATGTTACATTAAAACACTGTTTTATCTTCAAATAATTCAATTTCAATTAAAATATTAAGCATCATGACAGAATTCAACAATAAGAGCATCAAATCAGGATATTACAATAACTTCTGACATTGAAAACGGGAGTAATGATGCTAAAAATTAAGTTCACAGAAATAAATGACATGCAAATATATTAAAATACAAAACACTCATTCTGGAAATCTGGACTTTACTAGAACTATGTTAAGCTGCTTTGACACAATCTACATTGTGAAAAGCGCTATATAAATAAACTTGACATTTAAAATTGTAACATTAAGCATTTTAATTGCATTTTTTGTGAAATAAATGCAGCTTTGGTGAGCACAAGAAATTTTGTAAACGTCAACTAACTTTTTTTATTCCATTTATTATATTATTTTTCAGATGTTTGCCTGCGCTAAAACCTTATACATCTCAGATACAGACAAACGGAAGCACTTTCGCCTCCTGCTACATCTGTTCCACAACGGAGGGCAAGAAATCGGCACGTTCAACAGCAGACTCATTAAAGTCATCTCTAAACCATCGCAGAAGAGACAGTCCATGAAAAATGCTGACCGTGAGTCTGCATTAATGTGCAATTCTGGAGGTCTACATTTCAATTGACACCAGCTATAAACATTCAGTTCTTTTTTTAAAGGGATATTTCACCCAAAAGTGGAAGTTCTGTCATCATTTACTCTGCACTTAATCAAAATGTCTTTTGAAGAATGTTGGAAACTGCTACATTTACTTCTATAAGTTTTCCGTATTTTGTGGTTCATGGTTTTATTTGTGCTTTTGAATTGCATTATGGGACCTTGATCTTCCTTCCAAAATCTTTTAACCTTGAAAAGTTAAAAAAGTGACTTTTATTAACATTTTTAATAGTTTAAAGTGATACATTGTCTGAGCTGGTGTTGTATATTACGCTACAAAAACCTTGTATTAAACTGCCAGTACATTCTCTGTTATTTTACAGACTTATTTTTCTATGTATTATTTTCTTATACATTATATTATTTCAAACTACTGAAGTGTCAATAAAAGTCACTCTGTTAAACTGTAGAGTTGAATTTTCAACATCGAAAGTCGACAGAGCAGAGATCAACATCCCATAATGCAATTCAAAACCATAAATAAACAGAAAACACTTGTGATATTTAGATATTTTTTCCTAATCATCCCAGTTTTATGCATATTTTTGGGGGGATTTTTCTGTTATATTTTATTAAACTGGCTCTACATTTATGTCTTATTTGCATCAAATCAAATATGTGACCACAAAAGCAGTCATAAGTGTACATTTTTGGACAATGAGATTTATGCAATATCTGAAAGCTGAATAAATAAACTTTCCATTGATGTATACTTTATTAGCATAAGAGAATTTTTGGTCAATATACACCTATTAGAATATCTGGAATCTGAGGGTGCAAAAAAAATTGAAATACTGAGAAAATTGTCTAAATAAAGTGCCTACCAATGCACATTAATAATAAAAAAATGAGTTTTTATATATTTACAACATATACACTGTTAACAATTCTCTGTAGAATCTATAGTAACTTACTGGCAGCAGTTCGCTAGTAATTTACTGTGAAATCAATTACAGCAAAAGTACTGTATTTACATTTACAGCACCATTTATCTCGCTGTATATGTATTTACAGTATTGTATCTTTACTGTAAAATATACAGTAATTTTCACAATGCAACTTTAAAGTACAGTAACATACTGCAAAACTGTCCTATAGTAAAATACAGTTCATATTACAGTTAAATACTGAGTAATTTACAAAACAAAATTTAACAGTGTATTCATGGAACATGATCTTTACTTAATATTCTAATGATTTTGACATAAAAGCAAAATTGATCATTGTAACCCACACACTGTAAAAAATGCAGGGTTGCACACAATTCATTCATGTTGTCCCAACACAAATCGATTAAGTTAACTTAACAAATTTAAGTGGATTGAACATAAAACAATGAAGCTGTCCCAATAAAATCTCAAGAATTGTGAGTTTCAGCTCATTTTAAATAGGTAGTTTGAACAAGCAGCAAAATATTTTTTTTAAAGTGCACAATGTATTTTTGGCTATTGCCAAGACTGGTTTTGTGGTCCGGGGTCACATATGACTCTACTCTGACAAAGAGCCATTACATAAACAGGTCAGCCAGTGTAGAAACCATACCCCTGTAAGTTTGTGTTGGTGTGTTTGCGTGTCTTTGTATATGATTAGTGTCACCCAGCAGCCATTGCCACAGGAGTCAGACGTTTGACCTTTAACCTTCAGATCCTAAAGCACACACTAAAAGGGCATCTTGTGTTGACATTGACTGCTGGATCCACAGAAAGAAAGAAAGAAACGCTTGACATCTGAGAGCCGCAGTCAAGGGACGGTGAATTCCTCACTGTCCTGTGGGAGAGACTGACAATGAGACAAAGTTCTGGAAAAAGCGCAGACTTTCAGTTGTAGATTAGTCATTTATGTTTGCCGTCTGCAACACACATGTATGTTGAGATGTCAGTGAGAGTTTGAATTATTGTGGTGTTTCTTTTGTTTGCCTATAGCTTTGCTTTTTCTAAAACTTTCTAAAAAGGTGTTTGTTTCTCAGTGTGTATCTCCTCAGGCTCAAAAGTGTCATTGTTTAACCGATTGCGGTCGCAGACGGTCAGTACACGGTACCTGGCGGTGGAAGACGGGGCTTTTGTTGCCAGCTCAAGACAGTGGACAGCTTTTACTGTTAATTTAGGTTTGAATGCAATGCTTTTCTCTTTTATTCCATTTTCTAGCTAATATATTTGAGGATTATAAGATTATAGATAATATATTTGAAGTATCCATTAATCCATGAGCATATGCACAGATCCATTACTGTATATTGTAATCATAGATATTTACATTAGATGTCGCCTATGCTGTTGTTGTCTATTGGACGAAATGCGTCAATGGAGCCGCCATCTTGGTACAGGGTAGCGCTCCTTTGAAATGAATGCGGGACCAAGGTGCAGTGGAGGACTGGCCATCCGGAGCCATAGATATATGCACATATATTCATATATCTATGATCGGGAGTTTTCCCAGTGGTCAGTATGCAAATATTTTTTTAAATTACGGAAATTATAACTTTTCTATATCGATGGATAAGTGACCGCACTGGCATTGCCGACAAAGCATGTGTTTGTGTGCATGGAAATGTATGATCCTCCCTCCCTGTTAAATTTGATCTAATCCTTGTCCTGAAACACACCCGCTCTCCCAATAACATTATTTGTTTAGCACAAAAGTTCGTAACATACAAAAACATAAAAAACGAAATCTTACCTATGAAATGTTCTGCCTTTATGCTTTGTTTTCTTTGTTTGCTCGTTACTGTACCCGTACACAGCGCTAAAGTCCAGCATCTTCAGATTGGCTTTAGTCTTGACTAGTGCGGTTGAATGACTTTTGTGCTGGGAGCCCTGTACAAATATGGCGGCAGTATTGACGCATGCTCAGGGTCCGTATGCGATATCTAGTGTATATATCTATGTATTGTAATGACTAATTCACCGTTCGCCACAGTAGCTAAATAAACCCAGACAAATCTAGAAACGGCTAGCTCAATTGGTCATAATCCAAGCAGGACGTTCAGCGTAAATAAACTCTCACAAATGCCTCGCTGCATTTAAGAGTAAGATCAGTTTTCCAGTATACACAAGTTGACATTTCTCAAAAAAAAGAAACATAAAATCTAAACGCTCAATTGTAAATGTCAGCAACATGTGTTCAGCAGCTGCTATAAATGCAGCATAAGTGCGTTTAACCCCTGTACAGAACCCAAGGCCCAGTCCTGGTCTGAGTGGGGTCTGTTTTTCTTTCTCGCCCCCTACAGCACTTTACCATAATACTCAATCTGTTTCTTTGCAGCGGAGGAGACGCAGGCCACGCATAGTGAATACACCATGTGTGAGAGCTTCATCTGCTATGGCTGTGTGGTTCAGCTGGTCTGCACCGACTCCGGAGTGGCACTGCCACCAATGGTATGCAAATATCAAATGTTTTTGTTTCTCATGCTTTTTTTTGCATACTCATCATTTAAAAAAAAAAAAAAGGATCTGAGATACATGCTGCATCCCAATTTGCATACTATTCGTCCTAAATAGTATTCGAAAATAGAATGAGTATGTCCCAAACTGTCAACCCAGGCTCATTCTGAAAACGTACCACTATATACATTTCTGGAGAGCGCCAAATACATGCCAGGAGCTATGTTTTTTTGCAGTTTTTGTTTTCGCGAATCCACCAGAGGCCGCTGTGTACGCTTTTTCAGATCTAAAATTTCTCTCGGTAGTGCCATTCGCGCCTGCTCTTCTCGCGTAAATCCACCACAGGCTGCTGTCAACTGACTGAATGCCTGACTGACTGACTGATCGACTGACCCAAACCCAAGCCATAGTGTTTTCAAAAGCACCGATTGACCCGCCCGCCCACTTCCTTCGTTTTAAAGACGAAATGCAGCCATACGTACTTCTGGCTACATAATTCGCGACCTCCAGAAATGTATATAGGGCTACGTAAGAGTATGCAAAAGGTTACAGGATGTACTAATTTAGAAATTCGAAGTGTAGAACCATCTGTAAGTTCACATTGTTGTTGCAGATGAAATATAACATGGAAAACATGATTTAAATTAGACGTGTATTCGATTAGAACTATAAACTCGGGGAATAAGTGTAAACAAACTACAAACATGGAGGACACGTGAGACCAAACGTCAAGTTTTACCAGTTTATAGTTTTACCAAACATCAGATTATCCTGCTGCTGCATCTTCAATAATTAAACATGAAAGAAATAAGGATGATGTGCAACATAACGGTCTGTTAATGAGGAAGTTGTATGTCCCAAAGCTTGCATACCCTTCTGTTACATACTCATAGTATAAGAACATAATATAAGTATGCGAATTGGGATGCAGCAACAGTATTTGAAATGTGTGATTTCATAAGCCCAGCCAACATAAGCAACACTCAGGGTCTAGCAATCACTTAATACACTCTAGCAATCACTCACAAAACCCTCACAACCAAAGTGCAACCTATAAACAGGTTAGTAGCCACATAGAAGACACTAGCAACCCCAATGCAAACTAACAACCACTTAAAACACCTTAGCAACAGCCTAGCAACCACTCACAACACTGTAACAACCAACCAAAGTATACCTATAACTACTTTGAACACACTACCAACCAAAATATAACCTATAGCAACAGTCTAGAAACCAGTTACAACCCTCCAGCAACAGTAGTACAACCTAGCAACCACTTAGAACACCTCTGCAAAAAATAACAACAGCCTAGAAACCACAATGCAACCTAGCATCAACCTAGCAATGACTTAGACCACACTAAGTACAACTTAACAACATTCTGGCATCATTTACTCACCCTTTACTTGTTCTAAACCTTTGTGAAAAGAAGATATTTTGAAGAAAGCTGAAAACCCCTAACCATTGACTTCCATAGTATTTGTTTTTCCTACTATGTAAGTCAATGGTTACAGGTTTTCAGCATTCTTCAAAATATCTTCATTTGTGTTCAACAGAAGAAAGAAACTCATAAAAGTTTGGAAACTTGAGGGTTAGTAAATAGTGAGACAATTTTTCGGGGAACTATCCCTTTAAGCTAGAATATAATGTTTTTAAATGGGTTGCTTGAAGCCATGTGCCAATGTTTAGTTATTTAATGCAGAAACGTGTAAAACTAATGAACGTATATATTTTAGCAATTTTTTCTTCCATGTCTCTGAAGTCGATTCCATACAAATTTCCATCTCTGTGGTGTTTTTTGGAAGCCGGTCTGCTACCAGCCTGCATCACAATTTGCTGATAAAGCACGTGATCAAAATGCCAAGGAGGATGCATAATACCACATTTAGCAGACTAGCAAACAGAATGAACCTTCAGTGTGTTGTTTTAGTTGTTGAAAGTGCTGACTGCTTTATTTTGGTTTGCAATCATGTATTTGAAGCCGTTATACAGCAGGACGTTTGCTCGTGTGCTGGAGGAGAATGAACAGTCAGGCATATTGTGCTGCACAGGTGCTGCAGGGAGGCGGTCACATGATGCCAGGTGCAGTGGGGCATAAGACAAGGACGATCACTCTATTTTTAAGTCTGCTTATCACTGCAAAACATGAGTTTCTTACTTAGAGTTTTTGTCTTGTTTGTAGTCCAAATATCTAAAAAAATTTAAATCAAGAAGCATTTTATAGACAAGGAAAAAATATTGCCTTGTTTTCAGAAATAATATGTCAAAATTAAGTGAGTTTTTTCGTTTAAACAAGTAATATCATCTGCCAATGGGGTAAGCAAGTCTTGTTTTTGCTTTGTTTTTTTATGGAATTACAAGGGGGTCTTTAAGAAACTTTACTATTTAAGCATCTGCTACTTAAGAAACATTTCTAAGTATGAACACTACCTGACAAAAGCCTTGTCATCGATCCCAGTTGTAAGAGCAACAAATAATAACTTGACTTCTAATTCTTCATTTGGAAAAGTTGCAGAAGGTAGATTTTTCTGATAAATCATCTGTTGAACTGCATCCCAATCATCACAAATACTGCAGAAGACCTATTGGAACCCAAGATTCTCACAGAAATTAATCAAGTTTGGTGAAGGAAAAATCATGGTTTGGGGTTACATTCAGTATGGGGGCGTATGGAGATCTGCAGAGTGGATGGCAACATCAACAGCCTGAGGTATCAAGACATGCTGCCCATTACATTACAGGTGCTCCAGGGTTGGCCAGCCCAGTCACCAGACATAAACATTATTGAGCATGTCTGGGGTAAGATGAAGGAGGAGGCATTGAAAATGAATCCAAAGTACCTTGATAAACCCTGGGAGTTCTGCATGAATGCTTTCTTTGCCATTCCAGATGACTTTATTAATAAGTTATTTGAGTCATTGCAAAGATGTATAGATGCTGTCCTCCAAGCTCATGGGAGTCATACACAATATTCATTCTTTTTCCACTGCACCATGACTTTATATTCTATACTGTACATTATTTCTGTTAAGTGACAAGACTTTTGTCTAAGCAAAGTCAGACCTTACTGTCCTAATTAATTAAAAATCAAGGTGTGATCATGTTTTATTCTGGTAAATAAGCATAATCTAGAGGCCTTCGCCTTTCATATTAGTCACTTCTGATACCAAATGATCAACTAGAAGTCAAGTCATTATTTGTTGTTCCTAAAACTTGGATAGGCGGCAAGACTTTTGTCAGGTAGTGTATATAAGCCATAATTTATTTTTTAATTCTATGGAGAAAATTAATGGAAAAATGTAACAAAAAACATCTTTATAAAATACAAAATAAACTCATGTCCCCTGCATTGTAAAAAATTGTCATGAAAACATAAGGTTTTTATGTTAACTTAGTTTAAAAAGCCAATCAGATTCCAGCTTTATTTTTAAGTTATGCAAATTTTAAATTGATGTTTTAAGTGAGCGACGCGGTGGCGCAGTGGGTAGCACGTTCGCCTCACAGCAAGAAGGTCGCTGGTTCGAGCCTCGGCTGGGTCAGTTGGCATTTCTGTGTGGAGTTTGCATGTTCTTCCCGTGTTCGCGTGGGTTTCCTCCGGGTGCTCCGGTTTCCCCCACAAGTCCAAAGACATGCGGTATAGGTGAATTGGGTAAGCTAAAAATTGTCCGTAGTGTATGTGTGTAAATCAAAGTGTATGAATGTTTCCCAGTGATGGGTTGCAGCTGGAAGGGCATCCGCTGCGTAAAACATATGCTGGATAAGTTGGCGGTTCATCCCGCTGTGGCGACCCCAGATTAATAAAGGGACTAAGCCGAAAAGAAAATAAATGAATGAATGAATGTTTTAAGTGACACGGTGGCTCAGTGGTTAGCACTGTCACCTCACAGCAAGAAGGTCGCTGGTTCGAGTCCCGGCTGGGTCAGTTGGCATTTCTGTGTGGAGTTTACACGTTCTCCCCGTGTTAGCGTGGGTTTCCCCCGCAGACCAAACACATTAATTGATTAAACTAAATTGGCCGTAGTGTGTGTGTGTGTGTGAATGAGTGTGTTTGAATGTTTTCCAGTACTGGGTTGTAGCTGGAAGGGCATCCGCTGTGTAAAACATATGCTGGATAAGTTGGTGGTTCATTCCGCTGTGGCGACCTCTGATGAAATAACTAAATTGATTCAATTAAAAAATTTAAGGCAGGATTTTATTATCTGTGGTTAGGGTGGAATTAACCTGTCAATCAAATGAGATCCACCAATAGCAAAACAAAACCATAAAATCAATTCACAACCTGCAAAATAAAGGTTAAATAAAGGTTGTCATTCAAAAAAACATTACCAAGAAGGAAATTGCCAATGTTTCCTAATTCTAACTCAAATCCACAGCATTCAGTGTGATTTAAAAAACAAAAAGAGGAAAGTGGCCAAAACTGGACAAAAAAAACACATTAAATTCCCAAGTGTAAATAGGAATGTGTTTCCTTCGCCTACTTGTGAGTCAACCAAAATGCATGTTAATACCAGGTGTAAACAGGGCCTGTGCCATATTAGGGAAGAAGTAAATTCATAAAAAAGGAAATTCATGCTGTCTGTAATGAGGATATTAAGGTGTCAAAACAATATTCAGCTATAGTTTCTCTCTTCTCTTCTTGTAGGTAATTCGTAAAGTGAACAAGCAGCATGCATGTCTAGACGTGGATGAACCCGTTTCTCAGCTCCATAAATGTGCTTTCCAGTTCCGAGGCAGCGACCACATGTACCTGTGCCTGTCTAATGAAAAAATCATACAGTTCCAGGTGACTTTTAAACTTTATATGGCTCCGGTTTCCCTTACAGTCCAAAAACATGCGGTATAGGTTAATTTTTAGTAAACTAATTTGACCATACTGTATATGTGTGTGTGAATTAGAGAGAGTGTGGGTGTTTCCCATCACTGAGGGTTCACGAGTTAGGCCTTGTCCACACAAATACGGGTATTTTTAAAACTGCACTGTTTTCTACGCGGTTTCACTGTTTGTCCACACAAAAACGCAGTGTCAGGTGACTGAAACTAATACTTTCTGAAAACTCCGGCCAGGGTGAAGATTATCTGAAACCTTTGTACTATATAAACAGTATATAAACCTTTTGGGTACAGTGTGGTCGTGTGGGCGCTAAACTCCAAGTGTATCTGTCTGCGGACTGCAAGAAAGGGATGTAACATGAAGGGAGCGTAACTTGTAGTAGAGGCGTAATTTGCATTTATCGAGATCTCATTGAACCATGCGAGATTTCACAAGGAGATGTTGTTGGCAAGATGGCGGATATTCTTTCAAGAGAACATTTTCAGCAAATGTTTTCATGCGTTTTATCCGCAACCTAATCATTTGATATATTATTATATTCATTCATGCAACTCCACTCGCTGACTTCTTTGTCCGTTTTGTCATGATAGTTAGCCTACTCGAGGTCGCCCCTGTGGTTGCAAATAACAGTACAATGGTGAGCACGCCAAGTATGAAATCCTCCGCAACTCACAGCTGTACATGCATAGTGGAGATTGGGGTAGGTGTATATTAATAACTGTGAGGGTTGGGTTTAGGATTGGGGTAGGTGTAGACGTTAATAACTGTGATGGTTGGGTTTAGGTGTTGAGTAGGTATAGACGTTAATAACTGTGACGGTTGAGTTTAGGGTTGGGGAAGGTGTAGACGTTAATAACTATAATGGTTGGGTTTAGGATTGGGGTAGGTGTAGATGTTAATATCTGTGATGGGTACAACGCCATCTTGCCGACAACATAGTTTTGACACGTAGGTCTCGATAACTTCAAGTTACCCCTCTACTACAAGTTACGCCCACTTCATGTTACGCCCTTATCTTGCAGTCTGCAGACAGACCCTACTCGTACAACCAGAGATTTTGCCTCATGATGTCAGAGTGTGCGCTGTTTTCACCTTTCTGATTGGCCAACACAGCTGGGTTCACACCAAACGCGGAAGACGCAAATGAGGTAAAATTATGCATATTTGCGGCAAAAGCATCGCATATTTCATGTCGTTCGCCCGCAGGATGGTAATCCACCTCTGTTCTCACGTTTGCATTGATTTGTATGCAATTTACTCATGCAAATACTAATTCCCCGTTTGGTGTGAACTCAGTATAAAAGTGTTATCACCATTATCGCCGCCTGTTGGTTCAGCATGCACTTATCATGCATCACAGTGCGTTTTTGCGTTTTCATGTGGACAGAGATTTTTTTAAAACAAAAGCAGGGAAAACCCCATTTATAAAAATACCTGTGTACATGTGGACATGGTCTTAATATAATCTCGCACGTCATGATTTTGCCAAGTACGATGCAATTCTAGATTAACATCTATGTTGATCCTGGAACATCATTTTTGTTGAAAAAATGTAATCCATACCTATTCCCTACACCTAAACCCAACCATAACTGTAAATTATTCCCAAAATCAGAGGGGAATAATAGTTGGATAACAATCATGTATAAGTGCATAAACCTAACCGTAAGACTAAACCTAACATTAACTGTAAACGTATCCCTTATTTCTGATTGGCTGATTGGAATGTTGTTTCAGGATCAACATAGACGTTAATCCAGCAACATGTCCTACTTGGAGAAATCAGGTTGGCGGTATAAACTCAGTGCTGAAAGGGCATCAGCTGCAAAAAAATATATGCGAGAGTAATTGGTGGTTCATTCCGCTGTGGCAAACCCTGATAAATAAGGGATTAAGCTGAAGGAAAGTGAGTGAGTGATATGAAAATTCTGTCAACATTTAATCATCCTCGTGTCAACCCTGCAGGCCTCTCCATGTCCTAAAGAGAGTAATCAGGTGTTATTGAATGATGGATCCTGCTGGACGATTATTGGAACAGAGGTGGTTGAATACAGCTTCAGTGAGAGTCTCACTGGTCATCCTGCAACCATCAGCCCTGTGCCTGTGATCAGTGGACTGGAGGTCAGAAATCAATGCTTTTTTGAAGATTTAAAGGGATAGTTCACCCAAAAATGTCAATTTTATCACCATTTACTCACTCAGGTGATTGTAAACATTTAGGAGTTTCTTTCATCTGTTGAATACAAAACAAGATATCCTGAAGAATGATGGAAAATAGCAGCCATTGATGGTAGGAACAAAAAAAGCTATGGAAGTCAATGGCTGTTTTTATTTCTTCTTCAGTATACACTGTAAAAAATGCAGGGTTACACACAATTCATTCATGTTGTCCCTACACAAATTGATTAAGTTAACTTAACAAATTTAAGTGGATTGAACATAAATCAATCAAGTTGACCCCCAAAAATCTCAAGAATTGTGTTGTTTCAGCTCATTTTAAATAAGTAGTTTTGAACAAGCAGCAAAAAGTGCACTCAAAAAATTCACTTCAAAGTGTTGACTACTATATATAAACTCCCTTTGTCTGTACTTGATACTGTGGTTATCTGCAAAACTGAATTTAACTGAAGGAGTTTATTCATTTATTTATTTATTTAAAGTATTTTGTATTTTATTTATTTATTTATTAGTATTTTGTCTTTCATTTATTTATTCTTGTTGGTCTATTTATGTTGGTACTGTCCTGTGATTATTCTGTGCTTTAAAATATAAAACTACAGTAAATTTTATATTAAAAGTTGGAAATAAAAGTCTATATTTTCAAACATTTTCAACTGCGATCAAATAAAATAGCCTTATAATAATAATAATAATAATAATAATAATAATAATAATAATAATAATAATAATAATACATTTTATTTATAATGCATTTTTCTTAAACTCAAAGTGCTTATAAAGTTCATATATAAACGTTTGAGTGTATAGAAAATAGCCCACAGCATGTCATTTGAGACACATCTATTTATGAATATTTGAGTTGTGTATATATGAGCTGTATTTGAACATGTTTTTTTTATTTAGTTGAATGGAGGTGGACATGTGGCCATGCTAGAGCTTCACGGAGAAAACTTCAGTCCACACTTAAGGGTCTGGTTTGGCAACATGGAGGCTGAGACCATGTTCAGGTTAGCATTTATTTATAAATAACCGAATGATGTCTGGGGCGGCATGTAGCTCAGTGGCTCAGCTCAACACAAGGAGAACATGCAAACTCCACACAGAAATGCCAACTGATCCAGCCGGGACTCAAACTAGCGACCTTCTTGCTGTGAGGCGACAGTGCTAACCACTGAGCAACCGTGCCACCCATTGGTAATCATACTTTTTAAACTATGATTTATTCATTCATTCATTTTCTTTTCGGCTTAGTCCCTTTATTAATCTGGGGTTGCCACAGCGGAATGAACCACCAACTTATCCAGCATATGTTTTTACGCAGCGGATGCCCTTCCAGCTGCAACCCATCACTGGGAAACATCCATACACCCATTCACACACATATGCTACAGACAATTTAGCTTACCCAATTCACCTATAGCACATGTCTTTGGACTTGTGGGGGAAACCGGAGCACCCGGAGGAAACCCACGCCAACACGGGGAGAACATGCAAACTCACACAGAAATGCCAACTGACCCAGCCGAGGCTCGAACCAGCGACCTTCTTGCTGTGAGACGATCGTGCTACCCACTGCGCCACCGTGCAGCCCAACTATGATTTACAGAAGACACAAACTAAAACATCATTAAATAAAACAATAGTTTGAATATTAATAGTATTAAAACATCTTATCAGGCATATTTAGAACAAGTATCATTTAGTTTAAAACATTTATATGGGATCATACTAACATGTATATTAAAAACACTTCATATTAAATCATAATAAAATATTTATATCATTTTAAATCTTTACAATTTCTTACTAAATGGGACGTATTGTCTTTAAAACACATTTGGTTTATTTAATTTAGTCATTCTACAGCATTAAAAAGCTTTTATATGAATTATTTTATTTTAAAAAACTAGATGGTTATACACCTAAACTGCTAAGATCCTGTCACACAGTTTAGTTGACAGCTTAATTTTGTTACACTGTCCAAACACAACTGATATAAACAAAAAAACGTATTAACGCAATCTGAGTTAAATACGATATGCTTTGTGAATGTGTGGTTTCAAAGCTTCTCTCTTTAGTTTATGACTTCCTCTTCCTGTAAACCACAGGAGGTTCTGGTTAGCACATGAGTAGAGAATAAAATGTACCGTTGTAAAGCACAGATCTCATCATTTATCAACTCACTCTGAAGCATAAATGTCACAAAGAACAACTGGAGGAGAGTTAAACATGCTGAAAAATCACTCTGAGGGAATACATTTACCAAATTTGAGATAACAGAACATCAAAATGTCTTGTGGTCAAGTGAGCTGCGGATAATTGAATAATGGTTTAAAGGGATGGTTCACCCAAAAATGAAAATTACCTTATTTATTCTCCCTCATGTGGTTGTAAACCTTTATTTTCTTCTTTAGTTTTTTTCTTCTGTTGAACACAAAAGAAGATATTTTGAAAAATGCTGGTTGCTGGGACCCATTGACTTCCATAGAGGAAAAATAAAAAACTATGGAAGTCAATGGGTGCCAGCAACCATCCATTCATTCATTCATTCAGTAATTTTCTTTTGGCTTAGTCCCTTATTTATCAGGGGTTGCCACGGCGGAATGAAACTCCAACTATTCTGGCACAATTTTTTTTTTGCGCAGTGGATGCCCTTCCAGCCGCAACCCAGTACTGGGCCAGCTACCAGCATTTTTTTGTGTTCAACAGAGGAAAGAAACTCTATATTTGAATTTTTGTGTGAACTATCCTTTGAAATAAGTCATTTTAGGTTGCGACAACAAAGTGATAAAAGACAGCAGTGTTTAATAAACAATTGATAATTCATTCAATAAATAATGGAGTTTATTGAAGAAAAAAACAGATTTTAATAAAAAATAACTGACATCAACACACAGTTAATTAATCACAGAACATTAAGATAGTTGCTCTGTATTACAAGCTTTCTGAAATGTACATATTCAAATTATGCACTAATTTGCATAAATCTGAATAAAGCCTTATTCCTTTTTTTAGGATATGTTAAATATGTATTCAGTTCTGTCAAAAATTATTTTCACCACATTTTGTGCAATAAAAACATTGTATGAAAGTATGAACTCACCTTCAAAATACAATATACAACATACTGTATATAACCTACAGCATGCAAGTGCAAAGTCAAGTTTTCTTATAGATATTGACAGCCTTTAAAGGGGACCTATTATACCCCTTTTTACAAGACATAAAATAAGTTTCTGATGTCCCTATGTGAAGTTTCAGTTCAAAATACCCCACAAATAATGTTTTATAACTCTTTGAAACTGCTCCTTTTAGGCTTTGAGTGAAATTGTGCCATTTTGGTGACTGTCGCTTTAAATTTAAATGAGGTTGTGCATCCTAAAACATCTATAACGCCTCTTTGTTGCTGAGATAATCTTCAGCAGATTCAGCACGGAAACTCTAATGGCAGACGGCTGCTTCTCACTCAGGGCTGTCTTTGCTAATGAGGGAGAGATCGTCATTAGTGGGTGGGGCTTTTCCCCTCTGATGACACGTACAAAGGGAGAATGTTAATCAAAGTGTTTCTACAGACTGTTTTTATCAAGTGTGATTATAAAAAATGTAATTAATTACTTTTTACCATAGGGGCGACACGGTGGCTCAGTGGTTAGCACTGTCACCTCACAGCAAGAAGGTCGCTGGTTTAAGTCCCGGCTGGGTCAGTTGGCATTTCTGTGTGGAGTGGGGTATATGCACACGGACTTTTAATTTTAGTCAGCCAGCCAGCCCCAGGGTTTCCGGTGAATTGTCATCCCATGCAAAATCGCCACGTTTAAGATCTGATTTCTTTAAAAAAAACAGCGATCTTCACTGCCTGGCTGAGATACAATATAAAGTGGTCATCAGACCAAACAAGAGGCACTGCATTAAATTCAATTTTTCTGTGCCATGTCTTTAAAATATGGACATTAATTTTACCCCAGTATTTTCAATGGAGTTTCTGTGCTAGCCTGCTGCTATTGACGGCGCTTGCGTTTACACGGTCTTTCGTTTCTTTTTACGCTTTAACAACCAAATGGATGCTTAAGTCTATTTAACTGATTATATTTGAATTACATTACAACATCGACACTGTAAAAGGAACCTTATAAAATTGAAAATAGCCACATTAACCTTTCACCGGAAGTTCATCATTGGCTGAAAAACACTAGCTGTGCATATAGCCCGTTTGCATGTTCTCCCCATGTTGACGTGGGTTTCCTCCGGGTGATCCGGTTTCTCCCACAGTTCAAAGACATGCGCTATAGATGAATTGAATAAACTAAATTGACTGTAGTGTATGAGTGTGTGTGTGAATGAGTGTGTACAGATGCTTCCCAGTACTGGGTTGCGGCTGGAAGGGCATCCACTGTGTAAAACATATGCTGGATAAGTTGTCGGTTCATTCCGCTGTGGTGACCCCTGATGAATAAAGGGACTAAGCCGAAGGAAAATGAATGAATGAAGGAATTTTTACCATTAGAGGCTGGCTATATTCACACACTGTTGCCACACAACTGTGATCATAGATATACTAGATGTCGCCTGGCCTATTGTTCTCTATAGACCATTTTGAGGGATGTAAACAAAAACAATGGTCCCAATGTATTTCCTGTTTTACATTTTTTATTTCTATAGCTTCCGAGAATCCAAAAAGAGTCACATATTGATAAATAATGTTATGATAGCTGTTTTAACATTAAGCTATGATTGAATTGCCTCTTGTTATAGTTATGAAATAGTTTGGTAACAAGCAGGAAATGTTCACGGGCCAATGACATCACCACATTGAAATGGTCTATTGGAAGGAATGCGTCAATAGAGCCGCCATTTTAGTACAGGGTAGCGCTCCTTTGAAATGAATGCAGGACCAAGGTGCAGTGGAGGACTGTGGCCATTCAGAACCAGAGATATACACATATATACATATATCTATGATAGGGAGTTTTCCCCGGTGGTCAGTACGCAAAAAATAAAAAATAAAAATTTCATTACGAAAATTATAATTTGACATCACTTTTCTACATCGATGGATCAGTGACCACACGGGCATTGCCGATAAAGAGTGTGTGTTTGTGTGCATGGAAATGTATTATCCTCCCTCCCTGGTAAATTTGATCTAATCCGTGTCCTGAAACACACCCCCCTCTCCTGCTTTCACTTCTCATTTTAACAGAGGGAGCGATTCGTTTGTGAATGAATCCCTGTTATGAACGACTCGTTCACTTAGCCGACAATAATACAAGTTTCTAGCAGCGCAGCATCTTGTTGTCATATTTCATTTACATTGTTTGCTGATTTTACTCAATAAAACTTGCATAAGCCTAGAATTCAGTGCAAGTTGATGCTACTTTGCCTTATGATGAGTGCAGTAAGAGACTGTATTATCATCAATAACGTTACTTGTTGAGCACAAAAGTTTGTAACATGTAAAAAACGAAATCTTACCTATGAAATGTTCTGCCTTTGTGCTTTGTTTTCTTTGTTTGCTCGTTACTACACCCGTAAGCAGCGCTAAAGTCCAGCATCTTCACATTGGCACAGTGTCTCGACTAGTGCGGTTGAATGATGATTGTCCTGGGAGCACTGTACAAATGTGGCGGCGCTATTGACGCATGCTGAGAGTCCGTATGCGATATCTAGTGTATATATCTATGAACTGTGATTAAACCCCTTATAAAAGTGATTTTTGCACAATAGGTCCCCTTTAAAGACAAGCTTTGTAAATTAAATATATAGATGTCCATAAAGTACAATCATTTTGGATGTTATATTTCTACAAATCAGAAATAAGAGAAGTAAAATATGAAAAAGCTGTATTTTTTTCCAGCAGTGACATCCATGCATAAATTACAGTATAGGTTCTTCCTGAATTCTGCTTATCTAGTTCTGAACTATATCTTTTATAAATCACAGTTAGTTATTATGCAGCAAATAGACACAAAACCAGCCTCTACTCGTACAAAACGTCTCCCTGTGCAGTCATTTTAGTTTGTTGTGTCCACCTTGCCAAGGCTCCAGGGATGCCTTGGTGCGACATTCCTGTCTCAGCAGGCTGGGGTGGACTGATGCTCTCTTTCAGGTCCTTGTAAGGATGTTCTCGGAGCAGTGGTCAAGTGTCAAATGTCAGGAAGGTCAGCGGCTGATCTGCAGCTGAAATGACTGCAAATTAGTGAGCTGTAACTTCCCTCATCTCAAGTTACAGGAGGAAACCATTTATAAGATTCATAGTAGAGTAAAAGTTCAGCAACTGCAGTGAATTACAATGATATAACAGTCGATGCGAGCTGCTAACAGATTCTGTGGTGACTTAAAAAATGAAAATAAGGAAATTCAATGAGGACATTCATTTGGTCCCCAGCACAAAACAGAAATGCATATTGTTAATTGTTTAAATGAAAGGATTTTCCACACACATGAAAATAATTCTAGTAAGGTTTCGACTCATGCTATACAAAAGTGTATTATATACTGTAAAAAAGAAATTTGTGAAATGATTGCCGGAATTTTACCACATAAAATATGGTAAAAACGTAAAATAATTTTCTAAACAGTAATAAATTCTGTAGCCTACTCTACTGTACTGTTCTTGCCCTTTAAAATCTTAAGCAACAAACATGTATCCATGTAAAAAGCATGTTTTTAATATCTTTAACATTGTTGCTAACATGTTGTAGCATTATGCTAGCATCAGTTAGTGTGTTGATTATATTTCAAACATGGCTAACACATTTAGCTGTTGCTGTTTTTAGCATGTTTTTACACATTGGTAGCATGTTGCTAACATGTTTTTTAATATTTTTAGCAATATTTTTAATTGTAATTTTTCTAGCATGTGTAACATGTTGCTAGACTATTTTGATAATAAGTTCACATGAATTAGAGTGTTTTAGAGTGTGAATTAGAGGGACTAAGCCAAAAAGAAAATGAATGAATGAATGAATTAGAGTGTCGATATTATGCTTTTACATGGTTACCGTGAACTAGCATGTTGCCGCAATGCTTCTAATGTGTAAACATTTAGCTAAATTCATTTTGTAACATTATGGTAGCATGAAACAGCATTTTAACACATGGTTAACATGTTTAACTATGTGTTATTTCAGAACACACTGATTATTCATGTTGCTACCATTTACCACATTTCACATATACTAACATGTTTATGCTATAATAAATTACCATTCATATTTTCATAGCAAGTAGCAAAGTAGGCATAAAGTGCTAGAAATGAAACCAACTCTAACCGAATTAACTTGACCTATAATTGTCTCATAGTTGGGTCAGTATTTCCAGGACATCCAAATCTTTATTTCATTTTTTAAATATGAATAGCATTTTGTTTATAGCTTGAAATGAGCTTCATTCGATTAAAAAGTCCAAAATGTGAAGTGAAGTATAAAAATATCTTGCAACATGGTGGATAAATCTCTTTGACCACATGTGAAATATTTGGTCAGGATTTTTTGCTTATACTGACTACCCTGAATACTATAGCAAAGTACTACAGTAAATAGTGATTCATTAATGAATCTGTTGTGTCAATTCTATAGTCCATCCATTTTCCTTCGGCTTAGTCCCTTTATTCATCAGGGGTCACCACAGCGGAATGAACCGCCAATTTATCCAGCATATGTTTTACACAGCAGATGCCCTTCCAGCTGCAACCCAGTATTAGGAAACATCCATACATACACATACACTACGGCCAATTTAGTTTATTCAATTCACCTATAGCGCATGTGGGGGAAACCCGAGCACCCGGAGGAAACCCACGCAACACGGGGAGAACATGCAAACGCCACACAGAAATGGCAACTGATCCAGCCAGGACTCGAACCAGCGACCTTCTTGCTGTGAGGCGACAGTGCTAACCACTGAGCCACCGTGTCGCCTCGATTCTATAGTTGCTATGGTAATACAACAACTATAGTATTATAGTTATATAAACAATCCAATACTGTACTGTTGTTTTCTACAACTATAGGTTATATACTACAATGCATCACAGTAAAAACTAAAGTATACTACAGCATTTATTACACTTTATCAGTTTACTATAGTTGATATTGCAGTATGCATTCATTAATAAAGTGTTGCTACTACTGAATGTATACTGTATAATACACTTTACTAGTATGGTTCAAAAACACTATAGAATTTAGGCAAGGCAAGCTTATTTATATAGCACATTTCATACACAAGGGTAATTCAAAGTACTTTACGTACACAAGAATAAAAGAAACAAGTATAAGAAACAAAAACAACAAAGAATAAAAAGCATTAAAAACAGATTAAAATGTGTTAAAAGGTTTTAAAGTCCACATGAACCGGAAACCGGAACCGTTTTTTTTTTCCATATTGTGACGCAGTTCCTAGAGAAAGGGAATGTTAAATAAGAAAACAGTGGGCGTGGCTTGTTTTTCTACTGTGAGCTGATTGGATTTAGTAAAGTAGGCATTTCATTCAGAAAGATCAGGAAAAGGGTTTTAGGGTGCTTTCACACTAGCACTTTTGGTCCGCACCCAGGTTCGTTTGACATCAGAGTTCGGTACGTTTAGCTAGTGTGAACATGTGTTCTGAACTCGGGTGCGCACCCGTAAACCGTACCTGAGTCCGCCTGAAAGAGGTGGTCTGGGGTACGGTTCACGCGTACTCTGGTCCGGTTCACTTCTGGTATGAATGCAGTCGTACTAAATAACAGAAGTGAACCGCCAACTGTACAACAAACTATCGTTTTCATAATGTTTATTCGTGTGTGTGTGTGTGTGTGTCTGTGTATCACGTACTGTACCTTGGTGATAAGCGGGACTGACCCAGGGCAAAGACAGTGATAATGTCTGCTTGTCTCCTCCAAAAACAGCTTCTGACAGCTCATCAGACATCGCGTGATGTTCTGAACGTTTATAATATTTTTGCGGCAGATGCGTGAGTCGCTTTCTGTATGTCCAAAACCAAAAGATTCAGCAAAAGCAGAATGACCGCGATGTGCAGACGTCTTTCCATTTTGGCGCTTTGCTTTCGTGTCTGTCACCTAGCAACAGCCGTACACACAACAGCAGCTCGATGACACAAGCGTACCGGCGTTCAGAAGGAAAAAAGACAGTATGAACACAAACCAACCAAGAGGGTGGCAAGGGGGGACAATCGAACTTGGGTACGGTCCAGGCAATTGAACCAAACGTGAAAGCACCCTTAGATGAGTTATTACAACCTAACAGACTCCTCCTGCTCACCATTTCTGTTTGTTGTCAACTGACAGTTGGAGGGGCGTGGTTAAGTATGTTAGCCACGCCCATACCTCAGACAGACGTAATCTGAGAATTGAACTGAAAACAAACAGGAAGTGCATTTTCAGATTGCAATTAAAGATTACAAGGGCAAACCAAATCCTCTTAATGACATGCACAGATGAATTGTTCACCACAAAACTAGCAATGTGAGCTAACAGAATCACATGGTTAGTTTGATTTCATTACTTTAAAGGAATTAAAAAGAAAAACACAATAGTGCGATCTGTCAGACGTAGCACAGTGCTCATTCAGTAAAGGCACAGCTAAACAGATGTGTTTTAAGCCTTGATTTGAATGTGCCTAATGTTGGAGCACATCTTATCATTTACTATAGTATTTTTTCATGTGGGACAGTGAATGTATGCTATGTCATCGTCAGGTCCTCCAGGTCTCTGCTGTGTGTGGTTCCTGATGTGTCTATATTGAGTGGTGAATGGAGATGGACGAGGCAGCCAATCACAGTGCCTTTATCTCTGATCCGATTGGATGGTCTGATCTACAGGAGCTGGTTCTCCTTCACGTACACCCCAGAGCACAGCGCCAGCTCTCAGACCAGCGGCTCCGCATTGAAAAGCGCAGACTCAGACGCTCTCATAGACACCATACACCAGGAGTTCACACGCACCAACTTTCACCTGTTCATGCAGAGCTGAACACACAGACATGTGCACGCACACACACACAAACACAGATACACAGACACGCACACAGACACAAACACACACAAGCACACACACACACACACATGCACAGACACACATGCACACAAACACACACATACGGGTTTGTTTGCCTATATTAGTGAGGACATTACATAGACACAGAGACACACAGACACACACTGAAACACACAAACAAACACAGACACACACACAAACAGAAACATGCATGTATACACACACACACGCGCACACATGCTCACACACACATGCACAGACACACACAAACGCACACACACTCATGCACACACACACACACACGAACAAGTTTGTTTTCCTATATTAGTGTGGACATTACATAGGCACAGACATAAACATGCACACACACATGCACACTCACAGACACAGAAATGCACGCACACACATACATGCACTCAAACGCAGACACACAAACACAGATACACAGACACAAACACACACACACACATAAATACACACACACATGCACAGACACACATGCACACGCACACACAAACAGGTTTGTTTTTCTATATTAGTGAGGATATTACATAGGCACACACACACAAACACACATGCAGGCACACAAATGCACACAGACAGGCACACACACAGACAGGCGCACACATACACATGCAAATGCACACACAGACAAACACAGGCACAGACACACGTTTCCTTTCTTAGTGAGGACATTACATAGGCTTCCATTGTTTTTATATCAAGTTTATGATTCTGTCTATGGCCAAACCCACTCTACCCCTAAACCCAAACCTCACAAAAACAAGTGTACATCATCAGATACTAATAAAAACATGTTCTGGCTAATTTAATAGCATTTTTAATTTGTGAGCACCAGCAAAACGTCCTCACTAGTGGATGGTTTTCATATTTCACTATATAAATGAGGACAATTGAGACCTCACAAGTGAAGATAACCTGTACACACACACACACACACACACACACACACACACCAGGGCAAATACTCATGTCAGATTATGGCCATGCCTGGCTCATATTCTAACCTGTTGTTAACACTTACACACAAGAGGAAAAATCTCCCAGCGTGTGAGCACTTGAGTTTTACGGAGCTTTCAAACACTACAGAAAGCTCTGACGGGGCGTTTGACACTGAGGAATGCTGGGTCAGGCTGAAACAAAGACAACTGGACTCATGACCTCTGTAAATCTCAGAAAAACGTCTGACCCACAACATCACTTTTTCAAAACCTTCTGTCTCCATATGCAGCATCCACAGTCAAATCTGAATTGGATATTATGGCATGTTCACATTCACTACATACAAAAAACAAATGTTTTTTTTCTAATGGGAATCAATACTTTTGTCATAGCTAGGATGCATTTAATTTATAAAGCATTACAGTATAGATTAGATTTATACTACACATAAATGCTGTTTTATTTACATTCTGTCCATCAAAGAATCCTGGAAATCACAGTTTTGTTGCACAAAAGTTTGAAGCAGCTCAATTGGTTTCGACATTAACATTAA
Organism: Danio jaintianensis; assembly: GCA_903798115.1. NCBI lineage: Eukaryota > Metazoa > Chordata > Actinopteri > Cypriniformes > Danionidae > Danio > Danio jaintianensis. The sequence continues at coordinate 3,094,399 of CAIGQV010019356.1, forward strand.
TAATAATAATAAATAATAATAATAATAATAGTTTCTTGAGCAGCAAAGACTGGAGTCATGATTCTGAAAATTCAGAAAATGTATTAAAATAGAAAATCATGATAAAAATGATGCATAAAAAACAAGTGAAAAAGTTACATTTAAAAACAAAATCTTTTTAAACATTATAAATGACTTTGCTATATATATATATATATATATATATATATATATATATATACATACAACAGTTCTGTCTGGTTCTCGAATCTGATTGGTTGATAGCCGTGAAAGCAATATCAGAACTCGTACAGCCTCTTCACCCTTGTGTATTACTCCGCCCACACTAGGACTAAAAAGGACAAATATTGCAGGTGTTGAAAAACATAATGTACTTTTGAGGCTTTTTTAGGTGAGAATGTAGTTGTTTAGATTGCAACTATGCAGTTTATTTATAAGGATAGTGCCTGTTTTAAATATTCACAATTTCAGAGATTCAGCGTGTCGGCGGCCATCAGCCTGTCATAATGAGCAGAGCAAAGACAGTTGACGTTCCGCCACAAGATGGCGACAGAGACCACATAATAAGTCTTTAGAGGAGAAAAACTCAGTAAATTTCAAACTACAGCTGAACAAATCATTATAAAACAGGTAAGTGACATTCTAAGTCGATCTCTCTCTTTTTTATTTGTAGTGCTGTATTTATACCATAGTAATCTAGTAGTGTTTGCTTTGGCTTTTTCGGGGTTAATTATTGTGAAATCCTGATTGCAGCAGAGAAATATGGGAAATCTCTGTAGACTGATGGCATTTCATGCTGTTCAGCCTTATAATCTTAAAATGTCAGAAAAATCACCTGTTTTGTCATCATTTTAGATATTATGCTAGAGAATCATTCAAATACTAGCTCTAAAGTGACGTTAGTGAATTAGCAACGGTTTCTGCTGTTCTGACGTCAGCTGCAGATGTGAAGGAATGGCGGAAGAAAGTAGTTCCTCGTACAAAAGGATTTTTGAGACTCCTAGTGTTTGATTTTCTTTTTTATATAAACGATTATGCCGTCGAACTGTTGTATAAGCGCAACATCACACTCGTAACAGTGTGATATGCTTGTATATCGTCACTGGTGGGTGGCACTAAGGCAACGCACGCCTCCCACCATTTACAGCCATATTGCATTGCTACTCGTGTGATAATGCTCATATATATATAAAACAAAAAACTCATAACTCTATTTTAGTCATTTTCACAAATATTGATTTATGTAAATTACTACATTACTTAGTATTTTTTGGAAATCATGTTTTTTTTATTGAATATGGGAGGGAAATGTGATTTCTGATTCAACTATTTCATTTTTTTTTTTTAAGTATTCCTTTTTTCTTATAGCTGTGGCTTTCAAGTTCAAACTCTGTGTTTTATAATAAGCCTAAAGACTTGGTTCAGCCCAAAGAAAATTTTCAAAGGAAAAATTGAAGTTTCATGTTGTCAAACATAGCAAATCCTTCAAAGCGTTTATAATAATCCTCATTTTTTTTTCACCAAAGCGAGGGATTTGCGCTGTGAAAGTCCTGCTCTGCCTTGACACACTAATTGGCTCACATTTGGCTCCTGAACACACAAGCCCTTGAGAACAATGAGTATAGACATATTTTTTCATCTTCTCTGCCCCTCGGACCTTACAGGGCCCTTCTCTGTGTTGGAAATGAGCTGTCAATCTCAGGCCAGATCTGAACTCTGATTGGAGGAGAAGAAATGATGTCCAAGTGCTGATATATTAGACAAATGTTTGGCCACCATAAAGGTTTCTTTATGCTCACAAGCCAAAGATCTGTCTTTACAGCTGAAGTGTGCTCTATACTGACTACAGAAAACAGACAAGAACAAAATCTTTTCATCTTCACAGGCACGTGAAAATGCAAACGTTGATCATTCAGTAATGCTGCAAGACTTTAGCCAAAGCAGACTGTTTGGGAAAGAAAACGCCTGTGTTTTCTTCTGTTTGGCTCCAATCAGGTCATACTGTAAAAAGTGATTGGTTACTTTAAAAAAGTGAGTAATGCATTGGCTTAAATGAGACTAGTTGACAAAAGTGAGTAAACCTGGTATAATTTGGAACTGTTAAGTTGACCTCAAGTAAAATTTTTATAATCATAAAGAAGTAAATCCACATTTTGTTGATGAAGTGATAGGGCCGGTACACACCAAGCCGACGGCAAACAACTATAGCACAGATGTAACCCAACTGTGTTGTCGCCTCGCGTTGGTTCAAGTCTAGTTCAGTCTGGACCAAAAAGCAGGACGTGTCTTTCCACACCACAGGGGGGCAGTATCTGTTTTCTTGTTCAGAACAGGATACCATAACTTCCGTTGTAAACAAAGCAGCATTTAGTACCATTATCACAGTAATTGTCACTCACCACGGAGGGATTCGCTCCTGCAGATATGTCTGATAATCTAATAATCCATATCAATTACAAGTATTTGAGAAATGTAACGAAATTACAGCCCGCTTCTGTGTGTTCCTTCTTGACTTGAATTGTTTACTTGCTACGTCACTTCACTATGTCACACGATTCATTGCTGAATAACCAGTCAGAGCACTTTCTTCAGCTGACAACCAATGCCGATTCTACACGCTGAATCAGGCTCCGATGTTAACCCGATGAAAGCTGGACTGACGCTGACCGACGAAGCCCAACAACTGACCATTTGGTTGGGGTGTCCCAGCGCTTCACAAACACTTGAGCAACAATAGCTATGTTTCCATCCACCTATTTGTATGTGCATTTTGGATATGCGCATAAAAAAACGGTTGATGGAAACACCAAGATGCGCATTAATTTTCATAACTGAGTAGGATAAACTTTTTATTCAATAAGAAATGATGCGCATAAACTACGATTGAAACACTTTTACCAAACAAATTCCAGTATACGCATTAAAAAAAGTCATGTCATTTTGTTTTAAGAGATAAAAATGTGTGTGAATGGACAAACCAGCCGGCTGCTCGCATTGTAAAACATCTGAAATGTTGTTTTGGGCTTTCTAAAACACCTTAACGGTTTCAGTATTAGTGTTATTATATTATTAACTACCTCCAGAACTGTCAAGAGTGTCTGTGCTCTGCGTCTGACGCCTTCAAACGCCACCACGTGTTCATTGCGTGTCGGCATTGTCTACTGAGGCGCAAGTCATTTATTAAATAAAGAAAAGATTCATGCAGCTTCTCCTACCTCAGCAAATTCTGTTTTTACTTTTGATATTTGCCGCCAGTTAATCAGGAAGTGATGATTTTGTTCTCTTTGATTCGTTGGATGGAAACGCTGCTTTATTCGCACGTCTTTTATGCGATATTCCAGTTTTGCGCATAAATTTAATTCGCATTTTTGGATGGAAACCTAGCTAATGACACTTCCACATACATCACATACAGCATTGTTGTACGTTTGTTTGCATTTGCCTTTAATCTACACCTCTCTAAACCCATGCACACGCATAACGTCATCGTTTTCAAAACGTTCGTTTACACATTCACCACAATGGCGGCATTTTCAAAAACTTCCCCTTTATAACTCGTTTTCAGATTTATGCATGTTCAAAACTGCCGTTATGTAAACGAACAGCTAAAACACATAAAAAGATTAGCTGAAAAGTTGTGTAAATGGCTCTGTGGTTACCTTTTTAAATAAGTAACGCAATATAATTTTAGGTAAGTCATTTTAGGGCAGCACGGTGGCTCAGTGGTTAGCACTGTCGCCTCACAGCAAGAAGGTCGCTGGTTCAAGTCCCAGCTGGGCCAGTTGGCATTTCTGTGTGGAGTTTGCATGTTCTCCCCGTGTTGGCGTGGGTTTCCTCCGGGTGCTCCAGTTTCCCCCACAGTCCAAACACATGCGCTATAGGTGAATTGAATCAGCTAAATTGGCCGTAGTGTATGAGTGTGCGTGAATGCGAGAGTGTATGGGTGTTTTCCAGTACTGGGTTGCGGCTGGAAGGGCATCCGCTGTGTAAAACATATGCAGGAATAATTGGCGGTTCATTCCACTGTGGCGACCTCTGATAAATCAGAGACTAAGCCGAAGGAAAATAAATGAATGAATAAAAAGTAATTTTCTCCAACACTGAAAATAAATATGCTTACAGGGAGACCGTTGATGTGTTTTGTGCACGTGCCTAAAGTTGAAAGCTTTATTTCAAGCAGGAAGGCTGAAAGAAATGTCCTTTTTATGCTACAGAATACGATCCGTCCTGTTGCATTAGAGGTGTGAAGAATGGATACGGATAGAAGAATGAGTCCCTTCATATCTCCTTTCTCTTTGAGAGGAATGGACTGATGTGAAAAAAAATTCCAGCGGCCGGTTGGCAGCACTGGACACATGATGGAGATTAGTCCATGTGCCGCTTCCTCTCACGCATATTTGCTTTAGCAATTAGAAGAAGGAAACGAGCCAAAGACCTTCAGAAATGTGCGCACACACACACCGTTTCACACATTTCAACACAATTTATAGGGTACGGTCTCTAAGCTTTCATGCTTTGAAGATGATCTTGGATGTGGCAGCGGTGCTGTATAATAGACGCTTTGTGAAAGGTTATGTGAAGCGTTATGTAAAACATAGCCGTAAAGCAGAGAAGGTTGAGCAAGAGGACATCATAACATCAATTACATAACGGCATTAATGTTTAGGAGTTCAGGACTTCAAATATCCAGTAGCATATTTGCAAAGCATAACAGTTAACTATATATTTGTTCCTGAATACTGAATACAGTTTCAGTTGATGCTAAAGTTTACTGCAACTAAAAAATATAACTCTTTAAGATTTACTTAAAAAAACCTCGTAACGATTTGCATGAACAAATTTCAAGTAAATTTTACAATCTTACATCAGGTACAATTAACTTGTTAATATCATATAAAATGTACTTAATGTTTAACCTAACACTCCTAAATTAATGAAGTAGAAGTTAATTGATTATCTTTGAGTCTACTTGAGTATATCCTTGAGTCTTATTTTGAGTCTATATTTATTTTATTTAATCAAGTAATGTCAAGTTCTTGATTTAGCAGAAGGAACATTGCTTTAATCAATTTAAATTAATCTTCTTAGTTACAAATTAGTACATTTGGCATTACATAGTTTAATTAAGACACACATTTCCACTGTCTTGGAACATGTAATTTTTCTTTATTTTTAGCAAATTGAACTCAATAGCGTTTTTACTTTAAAAATGTTTACTGATCTCAGAGCTAGCATTAGCACTGCGATAGCTTTCAGAGTGAAGTATCAAATTTTAATGATTATAATGAAAATGCCAAGACCTAAAGCATGCTACTCTTCTGCAAGGTGGTAACCTCAAAACTAGAAAACTTACTCAAAATTCTTCTTAATCTTCAAACTAATGAAGATTAAACTCTTAACAAGTCTTTCTCTCAAATTTAAACACCTTTAATTTTCTGAATATTCTCTTCTTATTTCAAACTTATGCAAACCCTCATTGCAAAATTTCTCTGGCCCAGATCTGGCCCACACAATCAGCTTTTGCTTGGCCCACATGCCATGGTGAATTACGGTACATGATTGGACCAATTCTGGCCTCCAAACATGCACCATATCTGGGCCAAGTTTCAGCCAATTTAATAACCCATAACTGAGCCTGAACTGGGCCAGATATGTCGGTGTGTCATGACTGCAATGAATTTCATAAACCCATGAAGCATTTTGATTTATGGCCATGCTTTTTCGTGAAGCGACCCGATTGGTAAAAAAATTTTCTTTACGCAAAAATAATTTAAATGTATTTTAAAGGTGGGTCGATAAACCAAACTTACATGGCCCACATATAAATTACCATCTGGGTCAAATACTACATTTGATATCTAGCCCAAGTCTTTTGTGCCGCTTTAAAGATGGTGCCACCTCTGCGAAACTCGGGCCATGTTTGTATGCTGTATGCCAGTGCGGACGAATGCCTGCTGTGCCAGATTTATGCCAAAACTGGGCCAGAATACTTGGGAAGCATGCTGGGAACTACACATACATTACGACATATCCATTATTAAAACTGACTTAATATTACTAGGTTTGCAATGATTAGAAAATATTTAAATATTACAAGTAAATGAATATTAATATTTAACTCTTTCATTCATTCATTTTCTTTTCGGCTTAGTCCCTTTATTGATCTGGGGTCGCCACAGCGGAATGAACCGCCAACTTATCCAGCATATGTTTTACGCAGCGGATGCCCTTCCAGCCGCAGCCCAACACTGGGAAACAATATTTAACTATTTCCACTCATTTCATTTAGTACATCAAGTAAATGTGTAAATATTTACTTAGAAAATTCTAGTTATTCTTGACACTTAATATTACAATTTAAAAATTATGAGAGTAAATTTATTAGATTTTACTACACCGAAAAGTAATTTCTTTCAGAATGAACATTGTATTCTAGACGACCTTCGTCTGGGCCACTTTTCACATGAACATTTTTAGTTTTTCACAGAAATAATGTTAATACTGTTTTGAATCTGCCACCATGCTGATGCACAGGTGTTTGTAGCAGGGGCAGTTTCAAAGAGTTATAAAACATTATTTCTGCTGTATTTTAAGCTGAAACTTCACAAACACACTATAGGGACATCAGAGACTTATTTTACATTGTGTAAAAAGGGGCATAATAGTTCCCCTTTAATGAATAGGTATCATCAAATGTTATATCAGCCTGTAACTAAAGAAAGTTATTAATAAGCAGACATTGTGGTAGACCCTGAGTAACTGACCTAATATAATTCAGACTTTATTATCTGAAGATCCGAACAAGATGGCGCCGACGAAGATGGCCGCCTCCGTGTTGAGCTCTG